>JAAMPD010000166.1:93991-136036 GCA_025266255.1 Trissolcus basalis
ATTGTTCGTTATGATCTGAAGAACAATTTGGCTACTCAAATTATATCAAAATCGAAAATTTTCTCGATACTTTTTGTTTTTAAAAAGTAGCTGTTCGAGCGCAAGTCCCCTTATTATATCCGTGGGTTCAATTTCTTGTACTTTGTTGCACTTTCGTTTCTCCTTTCTTTTCCTATGATCCGAAATTTATCGAGTTCCAGACTCGGAGAAATTTTTTTTTCTGTAAGGACGGTAGATAGAGGGACGTTCCTCCCTATGGCTCAGTTGGTCGTTTATATTCCATCCCCTCGCACCACGTCACAGATGTGCGGTGTGATGCAGCGCTGAGCAATGTTGCCAACCACACAGAACGCAGAACGGAAGTGGGACCGATCATTAAAAGACGTCACGATTGCGACGTGATTCCATGTCGAGGAATGCGGATTAATGTTTCATCCCAGATGCATCGTTTTTCATGTAACGCTCGCTTTCTTTCATTTCTCACGTTTGAAAAGAAACCGAACAAGATAATTCCAAAAGGATGTTACAAACTCCTGTTCTTTCGGTTGGCATTATCTTTGAAAAAAGGCCGATGAAAAATTACCCGTCTCCAAAAATTGTTGGACCTTTTTTTCTTTTTATATTATTGGTTGTTTCTATTGGATTATGCGTGCTGAAGTGTTCTGCATCCTCTTCGACCGGCAAAGCCTCGGCAAACGGAACTGATCAATTATGACTAAATTGAATTGAAGCAGGGTTTGAGTTATGAGTGATGAAGTTACAAAGCGTATATAACGATTGGCAAAAAATTGCACATTTTATATACGTTCAATCTTTGCTTCTCTCACGTTTGAAGAAATGTGATCAGAATGCGCAGTGAAAACAATTAACCGATGTTGGAGCAGCTAAGCAAACAGAAAACAGACTTGTATGAGATAATGACACGGTTTAATTTTACATCCCCAGTATCGCTTTACATCCTTCGTTACTCTTGTGAATTAATAACAATGCAAACTCTCGCCGGTCCGAACAAAAAAAAACAAGAAACAAAAAGCGTACTCTTTTTTGTTCGCCGGCCACGAAGTGCGAAAATGTTTCGAACGAGCAAACACATTGTAAAAACATTGTAGATGATAAAATTATGATGTTATCTATCGGCTTTAATTTATCATGCTTTATATCATGTACATTGTACATTATAATTGGACTTGATTGCAAATAGCTCTGTTGGTATAATCATCATTCGTAAAACAGTTTTTCTATTTGACTGAACATTTTTGTCCCCCCCCCTCCGTCCCCTCTTCTTTAAAACACTTGCAACATTGCTCTTACATTCATTGATCTGATTTAATTTAATTAGATCTAATTTATAAGGATTGAATTCATTCAAATGTCAACAAATAAATATTCTAAGAGATAATAGAGTAGGTTAAACTTATCTATCCTACTTTGTAAAAGTTTCGAAAAACAGAACTACAACAGTTCTCCTCAATATTTGTGTGCATAAATCGACCCGGCCATTGATTCGTAAAATTGTTTTATTGTCCGTTTGATATTAATGTTTAAAATATTTCAGTGTCCGAGTTTTCTATCGGAAGTGGTTTTTCCAATTTAATATGAAACCCGAGCGAGTCAGGGGGTCCTACGAGAGCCGAGACAACGAAAAAAGGACGTGACGGGTCATTGACAAAATGTGTTTCAGTTGGCAACATTGGTGCCACGCGAAGAACCGTCGAGGTTGTTGCTACGGTGATTTACCTTAATGCCGGGGTTTCTGACCGTGGTACGCGCGGCTCTTGAGAATTTGTCGGCGCGCAGGATTGGCTTTTCGTGACCCCAAGGACGAAATGCCAAAATGAATCAATTCAAGTCCAACGTAACCATTTATTTTTGTCAACGTTTCAGTACCATTTTGATCGCAATTTTTCGTTATATTTTTTTTTACATTACCGACCCCCATTGAAAAAAATTTTTTCTTAATTAAAAAATTCATTTTCAGTAGTTGAAACGGGCAATTAAAAAACAACTGGTGTTTAAATACACTCAAGTTTTTCTCGGAACCGGTGTGTTTGTTTTTCTCCGTAAAAAGATCGTCGCTTTTCTTTGTTCCCTTTTTGTCCGCTCGCTGCTTTGCGTCTGATAAAAAAACGACAATGAAGGCTTTGAACCGAGGCAAAAAAGAAAAGCTCGGTTGAAATTCGACAGATTTTTGTAGTTCTTTCTTAATTTTTTTTGTATCTCCCTGTGCGAACAAACAATTTTCCGAGACTGATTGGGCGCGAGGTCGCTCGCCTCCTTATCTCCGCGTCTTTTCACGTGGCATTCTGCGATGATGTATCCGCCGACTCATCTTTTACCTTCGCGATCATGAATATATGACAACCTGCACGCGCGCTAATTATTAATCCCGAAAAGTCACTAACTATTTCTTGCTTTTATCAATCAACTTTGTTTGTTTTTTTTTCATTTTTCAACCAGGCAGCAAAAATGACACAACAAATTTTGCAATTATAAACAATGAATTCACATAAACAAGGTTGTTTATTTGACGTGAAAACGAAACGAAATGAATACGCAATGCAGAGCCGGAATGGAAAATTGTTCAAAAAAAAGGATAAAAAGAGTTGATTTTGAACAAATTAACGACGAACTAGATTAACAAATTGAGTTTAATTTCACCCGTTGAATTGCTTTTCCTTTGTCGCATTTTTGTTTCAACCTCTGTTCTAATTGGCTGTCAATTTTTCATGCAATTTAGATTAGAAGCATATTATCTAGCAAGCCTCGGCGCGCCGCGTTTATGTTAATTTATAACGATTGACATGTTACTTGAAATGTACACTTCCTTAGAAGAAACACCACAAATGCGTAGGAGGTTTCGATTAGTTTCTCGTGTCCGGGTGTCTGACGCCGAAACACACAGGACACTCATCCGTTCTTTTGAAACTGTCAAAAATTCATCATATCTTATTTTAGCTGATGAAACATATTTTTTTTTTTTCATTCTCAGACGACCTATTGTACGGCCAGTGAATTTGTGTTGAGTCGGAATGGTTTATTTATATTACGTTCGACAATTCACGTTGCATTATGAATATCAAAAACAATAAGCGTGGAAATTGTGAAGGTGCTGAATTGAAGCTCCAAATGGAGCTTGATATTTCGTTCCGATTCGCGCTAATGAAATCAGAACGATAAAGAGAAACTGCTAATAAACAAATACAGTTTGGCGTGATAGAAAATGCAATCGACGGCCTTGCCAAGAAGCGTCAAAACAGATCGCGTGCGTCACAATGGAAACAAAAGCTCCGGCCAGATGTACAAATTCGTTAGAAGCAATTCGAAAGCGAGAAGAACCGAGATTGAAAAAAAAAAAAAGTTGCTGGATGCTTGCAAGTTGTTTATCAACAAGGGTCGTGTTAGAAGAGCCTGGCGTGTGTCAAAATCAATAAGTTGTAAAGACGTGGTATAACGCGCGGGTTAGGGCGTAAACCTGTCAAAAACGTCGGTGGCCCGCGAGCGCCAGGCTTGGCGGCGGTGACGCTCGGTGCTGACTAATTTCGGAATTCTCCGTCGGGGACTTAGGCGTTCGATGCCTCCTCGCGACTCCGCCCTCTCTTTCTCTCTCGCACGGGCGATCGCGGCGTCTCGCTCGTGTCTGCGGGCTCGACCGTGTGCGTCCCTCTTTGTCGTACGGGTGACGAAATCAAACAGCCCGGAGACACGCGGGACGCAAATTTTCACGCGATTTCCGCCTGGTTGAGGTTAGAAAGCGAGGCCCGAGCAATTTCTCCGAAGCATGTCGAGCGCGCCGACATGACGCACACGTCGCGAACGTGCGATCGCGCGAGCTCACACCGAGACGTGGAATTTGAATTGGTGTCGGGTGAGAATCGAGGCTGCGTCGTCGGACGGGCGTACGCGGCCACGAATTGTGGCCCGCTTTGTAACGAAAATGGCTTGGATACTCACGTTCGACGGTTGTTGTCCGCGGTGGCTTTCACAAGTAGTCGCTGGTACTCGTCGACTTCCGCAGCGATCGCTACGGTCTCCGTCAAAGCGGCGATTGCGCGATGGGCTTTCGCTTTCGCGTGCCGCGACTCCGTTTCGTCACGGCGCGTTCTTCTCCTCGGCCAATCGGTTTGTTTGTCGACGTTTTCGCAGCACGAGCACCTCTTCCGATCAATTAACGCACGCGAATGAGTTGCCCGTGAGTGCAACACGCGCTGCGCTCTCTCTATTCTAGTTGCTCGCTTGACCACCGTTGTCACCACCTAAGACGTCGCTCTAGACAACCAGTCATCGTCGACCGGATGCGCGCGCATGCCCGCGCTTTTTTCAATTTTCAGAAACTTCTTTTGTTCGAGTCCCTGCAGCATCCTCATTTCTCCTCCCCATGAACAATATTTCGACAAAAAATGAGCCCCAATTTATTCTCAACTCAACTACAAATGTCCGAACTTATAAACAAATTAAAATCCTTTTGCTTGTTAAGGTCAAAAGAAGAAGTAAACAAACAAAAGAAACTTGGTACAAATGTGATTGCGATGAAAGGAAAACATGTGCGATTGCAAAAATGAATCATCTATAGATTGGTGCTTGAAGAAAGAAAATGCAGCTCGAGGACAAAAACAACAGCTGAACAGCGAGCCTGTGCTGTGTCATTCGACCTTGCGAGACCCCTGAAAGACAGTTGCGCGTGTCGCCTACGCGCGTGATTAGCTAAATCAAATTGGAGATCGTGTGTGTTCAAAGAGCGCGATTTGACACACAAAGGAATCTTGGTCCTGCGCAGTGGAGCAGCTGACCGGACCTGATCCGCCGCTGTTACCGAGGACCAGAGAGAGACGGAAGATGGTCTGAAACGACGGAGCCCGGGGTTTGAGAGCTCGCTCGGCTGGCCACGGCTGGCTCAGACAACTGTCATTTCGCGATTCGGGATCGACTGTTGGCCGTTTCTTTTATGATTTCAAATGCTAAGCGAGGCTCGGGACGCAACATAGAGCACCGGCTGGACGCGGCAGTGACTCGGGCGGGCAACAGCTAATCAGGTGAGTCGTGATACGATATTCTCGGCCTCCACCAACCGACAATTGTCAACACCTCGAGAATCGCCTTTCAAGAGACCACTATCGCGACGATTCCAATTCGCATGATTTTTCGCGTAGCCGACCGTCCGGATGGCACGGCCCGTGGCCTCGACGTTCCCTCCGACCTGACAGTTCTCAAAGTCATCCGCGGGATCGCGTCAATAACGGTGTCGTGAAAAAAATGACTTTTCCTGGGGACATTTTTGTACCTTCGCCTGCCCTCGGGTCCTGTGACAATTCCAATTATTTATTTTGTCTTGTCAACATCGGAAAACATTATTCATTTAATTACCAACAACAAGCGGAAATTAATTATTCATCGATGTAATTTTTTTTGTTTTTTTGTAGCCTTTGGTAATATAATTTTTGCGAGATATGTTTTGTTCGGAGAGATGTGTTTTTTTCTGAAGAATTTTCTTTGGGGGAGTATTTGTGTTAATTTGTGTTATTTGTTTACTTTATTTGGGTGTATGAAAGGAAGAATTTTTTTCTATGGTAACTAATTGAAAGGATATTTTTCAGCAGCATGGCACACAGCTCTCAAACGTATGGGTCTACAGACCAAAGAACTGATGTACCTGACGTGGGATTCAGTCCCACCGAACTTTATAACTTAAGTGAAAATATAACAACCAATATATACACTATAAATGATAGCTGGCGCACACTTGAACGAGCTTACAAAAATGTTGGAACGATTAAAGATAATCAAGGTCTCAGGGATAAAGTGTAAGGATGGTTTTTTGTTCCCTTCTCCTCAGCACTTGTTTGATATGTCTTCAACGATTGATGCATTTCAGAACTAAGACTTTTAGTTTATTTAAGAGGTTTTCCTTGTTGAATTTTTAAAAATGTTGATGCTTTTTATAGGCACAGCACTCAGACGAGCACAAATAAAATAGTAACGCAAACGAGCAAAGATATCGCGAGACTCACAGTTCTTATGAGAAAGGGTGATAAACAGCAAAAACTGCAGATTGAAAAACTTACTACGGACTTTAAAGACGCTCTTCAGAGGTACTCTGATATGCAGAAGGTAATTTTGAAAAGACTGAAAAAAAAAATGTTAATAATAATCGTGATGATGAATACATGTACATGGAAAGTATAAAAGGGACGATTTAACTTGGCCTGGAATTTTAATTTGAATTTATACATTTTTTAGTTAATCGCGGAGAAATTAAAGAGACACATCTTGATACCAGTTAATGGTTCTGAGAATCAAGTGGAGTCTGGAGATGATGAAAAACAGCGCTTGATCCAGATTCAAGAAGAAGACGATAAACGAGCCGCACAAAGGTACCGTTTTGACAAATCACAGATGAACTTAGAAATACGTTTATTTGAGAGATTTATTGCAAGATTATTTATTGATTGGCCTTATAATTTATTAACAGGACGTTAGAATTTGAACACGGACTCATTGTGGAACGTGCGGATAGAATAAAGAGGATCGAGGGAGACATTTTGGACGTGAATCAAATAATGAGAGAATTAGGGGCTCTGGTCTACCAACAAGGCGATGTCATAAGTAAGTGCTCGATTTTGTTTATTGAGAGTTCTTGATGATTATCTTGTAATTAGTTTCGTTTCATGGAATAATGTAATAACGAGAGAATGTGTTTTTAAAATGAAAACGTTTCATTGATTTTTATTGTTATTTAATTACCTGATGGAATTAACCGAGATTTTAATGTTGTTTCAAAACAGACACGATTGAGAACAATATCGAAAACGTGCATGGCAACGTGGAGTTAGGGGCTCAGGAGCTATTCAAAGCTAGCAATTACCAAAGGAAGTTTCGTCGAAAAGTTTGCATTTTGTTGCTGATCGCGGTCGTCGTGATTATAATCGTAGTATCCATTATTGCCAATAAATCAAGTTAGCGCTTGTAATCTTGAACGTCAAGTCTGGTTGTCTCAATCCAATACCGAACGTAGCTTGTCCTGGCCTTGCGAGTAATCTTCAAAAGCATATCGTGTTGTTATTTGCAAGCCCATCTTACATTCGCGTCTATACTAACGGCGAACTGTTCAAAATGCTCTCTCTCTTTCTCTCTGCTTCTGTATTCGTTAATCATTTTATACTTACCCAGGTGCTACACGTTTTCTTCTTTATTTACATCTGACGAAGGTCTTTTAATGTTTTTTTCAATATAATTCAATCCCCCTTCGGCTACAAATATTGGCAAGACACGTTGATATAGGAAATGAAATTTGTTTAAATAAACATCAGCAGGATGAATTTCAGATATTGATGTTAATTTTAAAGTTTTGGTTATTGGGAGGATCTTTCGATCAGTAGTTGTTCTGAAATTGTCCTTCGGTCTGTCAAAATTACTGTTCACTTCATTCATTTGAATTGTTAAATTTTACAACATATAAAATCATGTAGAAGTATATATATTAAGTAGTTGATAATATAATTGTTTGTTGAATGTCGTTTTTGATTTTTGAAAATCATTTAGTCGAATTCCAAAATATATTTTATTTAGACTCCTTCGGCTTTCGGTCTTTCTATTTGTGACTGTTCATGTGTAACAGAAAATTTGACGACAAAAATGTGTACATAGTGTCATTTGTTGAGAAGAAAAAAAAATGATAACTATATCTTAGCATAATGTGTATCTTCACTTCATGTGATTTGCAAAAAGAAGAAGCAAAGAAAAATAATTGATCAAGTTGGATAAAGTGGAATCAATGAAAATTCCTATTCTAATGCGAAATAGAACATTTAATGTGAAGAAAATATAAATATATTGTAGGACGACGAAAAGACGTGGGAATTTTTATATAATATTTTTGATAGTTTTTTCTTTTCATACTCTTGTTTTTTATTTTACATTGCGTGGATCAATTTTTATGTAAATGTCAAAACAAATGTATTTTGAATTTATTTTGTGAAAATCAGTTTCAGTTGTTTGTTATAGAATTTGTAAATACTTTGGTTGGTGATCGGTGTAAAAAGCAACCGGCATTGTAACATGAAAATAGCTGTGGGACAATTAATTTCGTGTTTTTCTGTTACTTGTAATATGTAATTTTAACGCGATATATTTCAGTGATGATGTTTTATAAATTAATGCAAGTTGTTTAAAAAAAAATCCGATCAATTTTATTTCCAAATTTGTTTTTGCTAGAAACACAAAGTATTATCTTGCAAAATTGAAAAATGAATCTTTTTAATATAAAACCAATGTGTAGAATAAGTTTCGTACACTAATCAATCATTTTGTAATCTTTCAAAAATTGAATATGAAGTGCGTTTTTATTCTTCAACGAATCTTTTTTTGTATGATTTGTAAATTATTTATTAACGCTGCGCAAACCTTTAGATTATCAAGATCTTTATTTGTAGAATAAGTTGTTCAGGCGAGACAAAAATTGAAATGTGCATTTAATTATGAAAAATCGCGTCATCTAATATTAAAAGTGAGGCGGAAACTCAAACTTTTTAACCATCGTCATTCTCAGCTTTATTTTTATATTTTTGTAGACTTGTTATTATTTTAAAAGAGTTAACTACAAAAATAGCTCGACATTTCAATTGTCGTCATGCACCGTGATATGTAACTTACATCATTTTTACATACATCTACATTGTGATTCTAATTTTAAGTCGTTCACTAATGAAGTTAATAATGATAATATTTACAACCGAAAAAGTATGATATATCGAGAACCCCAAGTAATTTATATTACTTTTTTATATACAATTAATAATGTAACTCATTGTAAAATTTGAAACAAAACTAAGCGTCTTTGACAATAGTATGACTTTTGAAAGAACTAATAATTGTATTAGCATATAGTTTAACATACTTAGTGATAATCTAAGGGTTTGTCTGAAAGAGTAATAATTAATATTCATTTCTGCGCATCAATGTATTTGTCATTTGTTGCATTTTACGATCGTCTATTGTGAACATTGCGATTAGTTGATATTGTTTTTTTTTCAACTGCGCAAAAAAGAGGTAATGTTAAAATTATACATAATAATGTAAATACATTGTACATGACTGTAATTGTGAAATTGTTTACATATCTCAGACTTTGACAGCAAAATCTTGAAAAGGTACTATTTCGAATTGATTGTCTACGAAAAAAAGAAAAAAAAATGATATGATACTTTAATTCATTTGTTTGATATTTTTTCTTTATCAAAGAGTATTGATTTTTTATAACAGAGGCTAATTTATAACTGAAAAGTCAGGTATTAAATACACATAGATTTAATGTGTGTCAGCGTTGAGCAATTATGATTTTATAGGGAGAAAGTATTTTTTCTACAAATCGAATTAAAAAAAACTATTAATAATGAAATTATAAGTCTATGATTGTTTTTTCGAAGAAAAAAAAATATATGTGATCATTCATTGTATAATGCTCAACTTGATTGTATGTTTTATATATATATAAATATTATTTTCCAAGTATTTTCATTGACATTTATACTTGAGTAACTGTAATTCATCGGTACATTAATTGCGCAGACGAAAACATTTGTAACAAGTGATTGAGACAGCCATTTTGCAACGGCCCAATCAGATCGCATATAATAACAACTATTAGTCATTCCAAATCATAAAAAAGTCAATCAAATCCGCTGTACCTTATGATTATCATTCATTAATAAAAAGAAGAAAAAAACACTTGTATATATGACTAATTGTTCTAAATATACGAACTTATAAAATGCTTTCAAAATTCTTTATTGGTCTTTTAAATTTCATTTATCTAACAAATATTATAACCGTTTAATGAACAATGAAAAAGATAAAGTCAAGACTACATTTCGAAGGTCAGGGAAAAATTGAAAATTTTGTTTTAACGAGTGTATATCGCTTTATTTATTTGCAAATTAAGAATAAATAGATTAATAGAATGTAACACAACCTTGAGTACTACGTAAACCCGCAAATCGCCATATAAAAAGAAATCAAATCACGGAGTCAACAAAGTCTTCATATAATTATATAGCTGTACAGCAATTTATTTGCCTGTTTTACTTTTTAATATTCATTTATAATTTATATCATTTTAGATCTTTTTTTCAAGCTTATTTAGATCAATTTGTTTATTCTCAACTATCAAAGTATTTAGAGATATATCATGTATTTTCTTATTAAAACGAATAGTCAAAATTGTCGTACAATTTTGGAACAAAATTATCTGACAGGGTTCTTGAAATATTTAAGTTATCAAATCTTCGAGTTTAGCAAAAATTGTTGGTTTCGTTTTCACATGAATTATGAAGTAGCTTACAAAATTGTTAGTATTTACAAATATCTTGGCTTACAGACGATCGTCAATCGAATTTCATAATCTACTTTTTCATTGATAAGTCGATGTGTCTTTTCAAAGTATATAGACTGAATCCTATCTTTGGGGGTTTTAATTTTCGTATTTGGGAGGGTTTTAAGTTGTTCGCAGCCTATTTTAGCAGTTAAATTTATCAGTCACGAGAGCATATCCGTACCATTTTGTCATACCTACTGTGAAGAAAATCGCCAAATTAAATATATCTCAAGTTATCATTTAATCCCAATCTACAAACATTTGAGATTTTAATTGTGATTAATGTTTATGAATTCTAAATGCCATTTTTAATTATCCGTTAGCATTCGTAGCTGTATTGATGATTACATCATAACTAACAACAAATTACATGAAAAATGAAATTTCAAATGAAACATTTGTTGAAGAGATGGAAAGTCCAAATCGCAATGTGCTTGAGAGTATAAACGAAATGTAATAATTCTATATATGATATGTCTGAATACAAAAACGTGTTTCTTTGTAAAAATGTTGTACATATTGTCATTGGTATCTCTTCTTTGTATCTTGTTGATTGTTTTATATTTAATTGAAACAAAAATACTTTTAATCGCAGAAAAAAAAAGAGAAAAAAAAAAACAAATTCGTACCTATTAAAAACTCAATATCCTTTATATTGTCAGTTTTATATACCTTAGAAAAACGGATTTTCGTTTTGCAAAATTTCTGCTTGGTAATATGAGATTGAATATATTGTATTGTCAAGTTGCTAGTTCAATTGTTTTTTTTTATCAATGTACATTTTTTGCAATTGAGAGTTACAGTCAGAATATTTTATAATCATATTTTTAATTATTTTGATAACACAGCTTACGTATGTACAATACTCGCTAATCGAAGAAAAATCCTTGCATTTGAATAAATATTTACCACAGTTTATACAGTATTTACAGCGTATCAAACAATAAGTATCTCATTTCAATGAACGATTGGCAAACTTTAAAAAAAAAAAAAAAAAAAAATTCATCAATAATAAACTTGCTCGCGAAATCAGTTTTTTACTTATCTATGTTTTTCTTCGTTAAATTATGTACAAAATTTGCAACTGTTAACAAAATCGATTAAAAATAGTATTATTTCAAGTTTAGATTATGCAGAAGACATTTGTATCCATATAAAAATTCTCTTCTGACGGAAAGAGAAAATTCCCTGTAAGTCAACTTTTATTGGTCTTTTAATTTTGATTCTGTTCATTTGAATGAATGAAATGCAACATAGACTAGATCTGCGCGTAAAAAATGTGAACAGAGTTCAAATTCAAACGAAAAAAGTTGACTCAGTTACTGTATATTTTATGTTCAATCCACCCGTGATGTTCGTATTCTCATCTCGCAAATTAATGTTCANATTTTTGTACTAATTTACAAAACGTACTGATTACAAAATTGTATTTTCATTTTTATCATTAAAAATAAATTATAATGAAATTAATTTTAATTTCAATGTTCAATGCGAAACATAATCAATTGGTATTTACGTTTTTTAATTAAACGTAAATCAATAAACCTTACATTCTCTATATCCGTACAAAATAAAATAAAAAGAAATTAATCTTGGGAAGCTCCTTCAAAAATAATTGATCCCATATTTGTTACAAAAATCTCGCCACTAAATCAACCAATCGACCTTTTCAATTGCGAATCAAAAATTATGTTACATCGTTGCATATAAAATTTGTCACTAAAACATAACGTAATATACGTCTGTACAAAATTTATCATAGTGAAAAAAGACTGGTCGTGCTTGTTGCAACTGTTTCTCGCATGATTTCAGTCATTATTGGAATCCGCAACTGAAATGACAAGTCGCTCTGAATTCCCATTCACATCTCCAAAAATCCAAACTGCAATTTCGAAAGAAGACAAAAAGGACAATTGCACAATACAGCGACTGTCATTTCAATTGCAAAATCCAGCGGCCAAAGACCTTGGACCAGTTTCAGATTGACTGCTTCATTTGAGACCGTACGGAAGCGGGTCGGCGAAGAGGCAGCTGGTCATGTACAAAATGCCTAGAAACATATTGAGACTGAACGTCTGTTTGGGTACCCTCTGAATGGTCTTGGGGTTTCGGAAAAGTTTTTCGATCCTAAACGCGCTGGGCAACGTCACGAGGGGCAGCACGAACCAGAGCGAGTACCTGAGCGTGAGCACCGCCAGCGTGACATACGGTGTGAACAGCAGGAAGGCGTAGAGAATGTGCGAAGCCGTGTGTCCGATGAGGATGGCGAGGGTGACGATGCCAGCCTTGCGGTCACTCTCGAGGTCGCGGGTGTTGTTGCTGTGGAGGATCGCCTCGGTGTTTAGCGCCAGAGGGATCGCGTAGTAGATCGTGCTCCAGGCCACCTGGCCGGTTTGCGCCATGAAGGCGAAGAGAACGGAGATCGGCCCGAAGATCACAAGAATTAGCACGTCGCCCAGGGCGATGTACTTTAGCCCGATGCCACCGGTGTAGAGGAAGGACGAAGAGAGTCCGCCGAAGTACACCAGGGCGAGGTGTTCCATCTTTGCTGGCGAGATGAACGTGAGCAGGACGAAGCCCAGACAGCCAGCGGCGTAGAGGATCGCCCCCAGCGACACCAGCTCGTCTTTGGAGAGCAGCTGATCCACGAGAATACGGTCCTCGCTCTTACGACTGTCCACTCCCTTGACGTAGTCGAAGTAGGTATTAACCACGTTGCCGGCACCATGTACACAGACCACGGTGAACATTGTGAGCACGAGGGAGACCCAGCTGAAGTTCGAGAACCCTGTGAGACGGTAGGCGAGGGCTGAGCCCAGCAAGGTAGGCATCAGAGAGGCGCTTAGAGACCATGGTCTTAGGGCTAAGAAGTACGAGGAAAGCTTCATCAGAGGCGAGTCACGTTTCGAAGAAGCCACGTGCACGTTGTTTCCTGACATCGTGCCTGGTTCGTGGGCTTTCTTGTCTATACCGTTGGGCATCATCCTTCGAAGACGTTCGAACTGAAATTTCAAAAACATTCGTGTAAATAAAATAAAAGTTATCAGAATTAAAATAAGATGTGTATCATTGAATATCAATTGTTGATATTAAATTTTTTATTCTTCTCCTGAAATTTTTTGTCTAACAAAATTTGTTCTGATAATTTGTTAATTAATTATATTGTTAAAGTATATTTTTAGAATAAAATTTTTGGTTTACATTTGAAATTTGTACAATATTTGGTTAATGGAATAAAAGTCGAAACAGAAAGAATTTTTAGAAAAGTATATAAAAACATTACAAACAATTGCAGCAGTGAATGCAAAATTGGTGTTACTATATATTTCCTTTTTGTTTTCAATATGTTTTTCATACTTCATCTAGTCGTTTTGCACAGAACTTTTAAAGTGCTCTTCAGTCAAGTGAAATGCAATTAATAAAAGATATGACTTTTGCAAAAAGTAGGTAATTAAAAAGTAACTTGGTAATGTAATCTGTCAAAGCTGGAAAAAGTTTGGAAAATGTTTGACACAAAAAAGTAAACCTGGCCAAAAGAAGAAGCACCAGACAAAATAACAAAACTGAACTTTTTATCAAGTATTTGGCAACAAATTCAAAAAATTAAGACTTATTTCAAATGCATTTACCTCCAACTTCCTGCAGAGAGTACAGGTTATGTTCGGATCAGATACATATTTTCTGTTTAATTAACCGTCTAACTGTGCGTTTGGTGAAAATCACTGGAATCACTTGATCAAACACATTGTCTCCAGTGTGAATCCAACTCGTCAACTATTTCATTATAAAATAATACTAACAGTACAAAATAATAATTCGTGAATTTTGGTGACGTGCGACCGAGAGCAGTCACAATTCAAGATTGGCTTGAGACCAGGTTAGCCGCGCGCACAGTGCTTTCCAGTAACACACTTCCAAGTTCCAAGCTCAACCAAACCTTATTTGAATGGAATAGGTGAACCAAACGTTCCATCAATTTTATAATTGATAAAGATCTTAAAGATAATCATTTATAATCAAAAATATCTTACAAGTTGATTTAAATTTATGTCAATAAGAAAAGGGTAAAAAATTGTCATAAGAATCAAACAGTGAATACAACAATGTTTAACTAATTGTGGATTGAATTAAAGTAAAAATGTTTCTTAAAAAGGGAAATAATTTTTTTGACAGTTGAAATCGTCAGTTTTAAATAAACGCGCCTTAATTGTAGTAGTAAACATGGCTGACGGTTTTACACGCTTTAGCAAGAGACCTCGGCTGATTTCCAGTTGGAGCCACATTGGTATTTGACACGTACACTGTTTTCCTGTCAGTTACACATCCTAAATGTCTGGACCTTTTAACAGCAAGACTCTGCAAAGGCTATTCTGCACGTCGTTTTAATTTTTATGTGAGTATCATCCGGATTAATAATCGTTTACATTTAACAAAACCTCGTCGGTCGTTTGACAGCTTGTGATATCACACGCTCGTCATAACCTATCACAGTCGGTGACATTACTTCGGCAACGTCAGTAAGTCGAAAATCATCTCTGATTTCTAAACAAAACAAACAAAACGATTGAATCTCAATTGCAACGTGCTTCTGCAGTGTCAAATTTCCAATCGGCGTCAACAAACGTAAAAAATTTTGTCCCTCGATTTGTCATAGTTAACAACATATTTCGATTGTCATTTCATTGTTTGGATTATAAATTGTTGTTATTGTTTGTTTCAAATTATTCTAAATAATATTTTTATTGTGACAATTGATTTTAAGTTACTAAAGTGGTGTTTTCATTTTTTGCAGATTGTTGAGGATTTAGAACACGACCGAAACAAGCAGTAATTTTGAAATGAGTGTCACGGAGCAACCGTGTTACACTTTGATAAACGTCCCTTCGGACAGCGAGCCTCTCAATGAGCTCCAGTTGAAGAGAGACCTCGAAACCGGCGATGTCAACGCCAAAATTGACGCCCTCAAAAAAGTCATTCACATGATCCTGAGCGGCGAACGGATTCCAGGCATGCTGATGACGATCATTCGATTTGTTCTTCCATTACAAGACCACACTGTCAAGAAGCTTCTGCTCATCTTCTGGGAAATTGTACCGAAGACCAATGCTGATGGAAACCTCCTGCAGGAAATGATCCTTGTTTGCGATGCTTACAGAAAAGACTTACAACATCCTAATGAGTTCGTCCGAGGATCAACCTTGAGGTTACTATCAAATTTAAAATAATTTTTAATTTATACTCTTGTAAATAGGTTCATGAGGAAGTTCAGTAGTTTCATCAATTTTAAATTTATTAACACCAATTTGAATTGAAGTAAAAACATAAAATGTTGAATATTGAAATATTAAATTCATTTTAATTACATGAATATATAAACTGAAAAATTATTTGATTCAGCAGGTTAATTTCAATAGCTTTAGTTTTTATGCATCAAAGATTGATTGCTAGAACTTTATACGTTTCAAAATTTATACGATTACGATCAATATTGTAAATTATTATTACTTAATTTGAAACCAAATGTCAAAATTGCCAATGTTGAAATTTTTGCGCGTCGTACTTGTTTAATTTTTATCCCACTCAACCCTAATATTCAATTTTGTTTCACTGGAATAATTTGCTTAATGGCATAATGTGATAAATTGTGATATTTGACGATGTTGGAATAAATAAATTCTTCGTTTCAGATTTTTGTGCAAGCTTAAGGAACCAGAACTGTTGGAACCGTTGATGCCTGCTATCATAGCTTGTTTGGAGCACAGACACTCGTATGTGAGACGCAATGCTGTTCTGGCCATTTTTACGATTTATCGTAATTTTGAATTCCTGATCCCCGATGCGCCTGATTTGATCGCCCAATATCTGGAGGGCGAACAGGACATGTCCTGCCGACGAAATGCCTTCCTCATGCTCCTTCATGCTAAACAGAGTCGAGCGTTGGCGTACCTGACCAACTGTTTGGACCAAGTACCATCGTTCGGTGACATTTTACAACTCGTCATTGTGGAACTGATATACAAGGTTGAAATATATACTTTTACTAAAAAAAAAGTTCAAAGGTATGAAATTTGTAATGCAAAAACTGATGAGAATCTAATGATTCCAGGTCTGCTTAGCGAATCCATCTGAGCGTGCAAGATTCATCAGATGCATTTACAGTTTGCTGAATTCGCCAAGCGCAGCAGTTCGTTACGAAGCTGCTGGTACTTTGGTTACACTTTCGAGCGCCCCAACGGCCATCAAAGCTGCTGCTTCTTGTTATATTGAACTGGTTGTTAAAGAAAGCGACAACAATGTCAAACTAATCGTTCTCGATAGATTGATTGCCATGAAAGAAAGTCCGTCCCACGAGCGAGTTTTGCAAGACCTTGTTATGGATATTTTACGCGTGTTAGGTAAAATTTCACATCCATTTTTCGATCTATTAATCAGTAAAGTGTTAATTTCTTATTAACTATGGAATATTTTTAAATGAAACAGGTTCGCCAGCTTTGGAAGTTCGCACGAAAACGTTGGCTCTTGCTATGGACCTTGTGACGACTCGTACCGTTGAAGAAATGGTACAGTTGTTGAAGAAAGAGATCATTAGAACGGCAGGAGGAGAACAGGAAGACGCTGGCAAATATCGTCAGCTGCTCGTCAGAACTCTGCATTCATGTTCCATTAAATTCCCAGACGTTGCCGCAACAGTTATCCCAGTTTTGACTGATTTCTTGTCTGAAAATAATGAAGCTGCTGCCACGGACGTGCTCGTGTTCGTCCGAGAGGCTATTCAGAGATTCGAACATTTGAGACCGCTCATTATTGAAAAACTGCTCGAGGTGTTCTCGCATATTCGATCCGTACGAGTTCATAGAGCCGCGCTTTGGATTTTGGGAGAGTACGCTACGTCAAAGAAAGATATTGATGCCGTGATGAGAAGTATTAAAACAACTTTGGGTGAACTACCACTAGTTGAAAGCGAGAATAAGAGACAAGCTCGAGACAAGCCTTCCGAGGAGGACAGCACCCAGACTCAGCCTTCCCAACTTGTTACTTCTGATGGAACTTATGCTACACAAAGCGCTTTCAGTACAGCTTCTACAGGTTTGTATTTCTTTCTGTCTCAAAACATTGTATACTTTGAAGTTTCAAATTAAATAATGTAACTCTTTGATTTCTGATAATGAAATAGGCAAGAAGGAAATGCAACGACCAGCTTTGGTGCAATACATGATGGACGGAGACTTTTTCATCGGAGTATCTCTTGCTACAACTTTGACCAAGTTGACTCTTCGTTACAAGACTGTAGAGCCAAGCGAGAAAGAGAACAATCGCATCCAAGCGATGGCAATGCTCATAATGTCAAGTGTGCTTCAATTTGGGCGTTCGGGTCTGCCATCAAAGGCGATGACTCATGACGATGCCGAAAGAGTGTCTCTATGCCTTCGTTCGTTGGCCTGTCCAAATCCAGTTGAACAGAAAGTCTTCACCGATGGCTGTCGTGATGCTCTCAGCCGCATGCTCACAGCCAAGGCCGAGGAAGAATCGCAGACCCAGAAAACTAAGGAGAAGCCTGGCAATGTCGTCCAGGTTGACGACGCGATTCAGTTCTTGCAACTGACTCGTGGAGCTGACCTTACAGGAGGCACCGGCGACGTCTTCGAGCAGAGCTTGAGCGCTGCGGTTGTAGGAAGATCCGGTAGTGCCGGAGACGCTCCTGCTCCCAACGCTCTCAGCAAGGTCACCCAACTCACAGGATTTTCCGATCCTGTCTACGCCGAAGCTTTGGTCCACGTTAATCAGTACGATATAGTTCTCGACGTTCTCATTGTCAATCAGACTGAGGACACCTTGCAGAATTGCACTCTCGAGCTGGCCACTATGGGCGACTTGAAACTTGTGGAACGACCGCAACCAATTGTCCTCGCACCAAGAGATTTTGCGAGCATCAAAGCCAACGTCAAGGTCGCATCTACGGAGAATGGAATTATTTTTGGAAATATTGGTATGTTTAGAACTGTGATTGTAACTTGTGTACTGTTGAGATTAGGGATTGATTGAATAATTGATTGAATTGATTGCAGTGTACGACGTATTTGGGGCTGGATCTGACCGCAGTGTTGTAGTTCTGAACGACATACACATTGATATTATGGATTACATTGTTCCGGCCACATGCACAGATAGCGAGTTCCGTCAGATGTGGGCCGAATTCGAGTGGGAGAACAAGGTGTCGGTTAATACCACGCTTTCTGACCTTAGAGAGTATCTCACTCATTTGCTGAAATCCACCAATATGAGATGCTTAACCCCAGAAAAGGCAAGTCTTAAATTTAATATATTGGATATCAAATGACATGTTATCTCTTTTATGATTGGGATATACACTCTGTTTGATAGAAGAAGTTTTTATGATTATTGTAATGAGAGAAGTTACAGCAATTGAATAACGAATAACCATTTTGTTACAGGCTTTGTCTGGCCAGTGTGGATTCATGGCAGCGAATATGTACGCAAAATCAATCTTTGGCGAAGATGCCCTAGCTAATCTCTCGATTGAGAAACCTTTGAATAGGCCAGATGCACCTGTCGTTGGGCATATTCGCATTCGAGCGAAGAGCCAAGGCATGGCACTTTCTCTTGGCGACAAAATCAACTCGACGCAGAAAGGACCGCAGACGAAAGTGATTCAAGCCGCATAAGTTATAAGAGTAGTATTCGCTTGTATAAAAAAAATAGAATTTCAAAAGCAACTGAAAATAGACAGAAAGTTCTTACAGAGGTGAATTGATTCAATTGTGGTACTTTTGTATGGTCGTGTAAGTGTAAATGACTTATTTCATGGAATCAATTTTTTTTTCGTCGGTTGAAACAAATATATAATTCCTAATGTCTAATCAAATACATTTTCAATTGAATATTCCTTTATTTTTTTAATTTCAAATAAATAAAATTACAAAAATGAACAGATTTGATTATTTACAGTTATTTCAAAGCCACCCTTTTCTTGGTGACCGTAAATAAAATCTTGGCGATTTCGGTTCGATCTTGTGTACGTTTCTTATATTATGTTCCGCTTGTTTAAATTCAGGCGTCGTGGGGATGATGGAAATTTCTGGCACTTGTCGAGGACTGGCTGCACTCCTTGGTTTAGGTCTAATTACATCTTCGGTCGCGTAACTGCTGGCCGAGTACTTATCGATGATTTTCCTTGGCGAAAGAATCATATTCTTAATTGTACATTCTTCCCTATGATTATGTGGACTCGGGGTCAAGCTGCGACTCTCACAATCACTTGTACGAGAATAACTCGTTTCCTTTTTCTCAGCCACCGGCTCGACATTCTTTTTGCTATCGAAGGACTCTTTCTATTTTTTTCATCCACGTAGTCCAAAGCAGTACCATTATTGTCTTGCTGAAAAACGACATTAACAGAAGATTTTATTAAAATGTCAAGGAAGAGGACAAAAAATAAATCAAATCTTTTTCAGTAAAAAAAAAAATTATATCACTGCGACAAAGTTTTTCCACTTCTCAAACATTATTAATTTCGTACAAATTCAAATGACAGATGGATTTCAATTTCAGATGCTGATTTATGATTTCATCTTAAAAGCTGACCTGGGTGACTAGATTGGGCGATGATCGAGTAGGCACGACTGGTTTTAAAAATTTCCTCGATGTTTCATTGTCTTGAAGAATCGGAATGATTGACGAGACAGTGCCTGTGTCTTTTAATGAAATTGGCGATCCAGGAGGCAGGGGACTCCTTGCGACCAGACGTTTGGCGGCTTCCATGGCTTGTCTCAGGTTCTCCTGTTCCTCGAGGGCCAATTTGTTGTTGCTCTTGCCGATCTGAGAACTCTTAGCAACTCCGTCCAGAATCTACGAATGATTCGTATTGAAAGCACATTTGAATGTGCACAATCACACATGCTTGAACACGTGAATGCAATTTACCTGAGCCCATTGATGCTCAGACGAATCCTGTGCGACCGTTTTCGAGATTCTTCTCCACTTGGAAATCGTGTTTTCATTTGTAAACTGTAATCCTGTTTGCATTTGATCCTCGACTGAGAGCTCAGCCGACGGCACCATTTGAAAGTCCTTGATTAGCCTTCGTTCCCAGTTCTTCATCTTCTTATCTAAACAGGAGATGAAACAGGAAAAAAATGAAAGTTTCGTTATTGGAAATTAACAGGGCGTTTGAGCGTATTTCAGCTTTACTTTTTTCCTTTGCGTCCGCCCCATTCACGTCCATCCCGTTTCGCTTTAAAACATCCAACAGCTCGCAACGCCAGGACGACATATCGGACTTTAGTTCACGGAAGTCGTCATGGGAGTTCGGTTTGGACTCGCTATACAAATTAGAATTGTTCACCACGTATCGCCATGCCAGAGCTCTCATTACTGGTCCGTACCTAAGATCATATATTAGTATCATTTAATTAGTTTTCAGATAAGAAGTATTTTCAAAAAACTTATCTACAAGGATTTCTTAGTTAAGAAAGGTTTCTTATTTAGAAATTTTTAATAGAAAAAAATGTAACATAAAAAATTAAGTCTAATTCAATTTGTAACTTCACTATTGTTCTTAGGAGAATATATAAACAGCAATAACGTAAATTGCGTTAACGTAAGCATAGAAGTTGAATATAAGATAATTTGATATTCAAGAGGAATGACCTTTCAGGTGGTCATAATTTTCCGTATACATTTCCGTATACATATTACATTACATAAATTAATCAACTAAAAGCAACAAGAACTAACAAATTGATTACTTTCAAAAGTGATATCAAAATTTTGTTAATAAATTGATGATTTTAAATACTTTTTAAAATTGTACAAACTTGTAACTATTTCGAGCTCTTCTCTGATTGTCCTTTTTTTGTACAGATTCCTTTTGAACTCTGAACAATCCTAGAAATAATTTAGGCGGAGGGAAAATGTTAAACGGAGGAGGCAAGGTCAATTTTTCTTCAAAATAATTCATCCAAAGCTTGGTGCGAGCGAATTTCCATTCGGTATCAGCGTGTTCCTATTGATTCAAAATTTAATATATTATTTTTTTATTCTTTTGTTTAAATTATTTAAATTTTTATATATGATCAACCGAAGAAAGACTAAAGTTTAAAGTAAAATACGACGGTTTCGGAGAAAGTACTAAATAAAGGTATTAAATTAGTTTGTGCTGGTAATTTGTGCTATAATTACTACCTTAATTAAGGAATAGCTGTTGCTCATCATGGCTATTAGTAAATTCAACAAGACAATAACATTTATCACAGAATAAGAGCCAAACATCAGAAGGCCCCAGAATCTCGTATAAGATTTTATGCCTGAAAAATGAACGTTGAAATAAAAATTTAATTATAAACAAATTGAAAAATTATGTACCATCATGGTCATTATATTTTTAAATGATCCCAGATATCAAATATTGTTTTCACAAGACTGAGAGAACCTTCGCAACATATACACTAAACTTAAAAATTAATATTCCGATTGAAACACCAACTAAGAAAAAAACTTAAACAATTTAAATTTGTAAAGAAAATTGGAACACCAAGATATTGTCCCCGTTCCTTGAAAAATAGAAAATGAAATGAAAATCGTTAAAAGTTTTCTGATGCATCAGAAGTTCTCACCGATATTACACTGCAAGAATTTAAATTTGAAAAACAGTAGCATTACTGTAATGCATATGAAAAAAATTTATGTTGATGAGCATGTAAATTGTGTATTAAGTTCATGAAATTGTATACCATGTAATTCAAAACTTTCGATTCCGATGTCGCCGAAACTCGCCCAGAATAAGCTCTGACACGATTCAAACAAATTGCTGAACCTAAAAACACATTCATACTTAATTAATTCTATTTATGTTTTTAATAATACATAATTATATGATGATAAAAACGCACCTTCTCCACCTAATGCAGGAATCATCGTCCGAGTCCCAGTCAGGGCTTTCGTAATCTCCATAACATTTTTGTTTTTCTAACTCCGCAAAGTACCATAGCAGTTGATTCAAACCGCAAGCAAAGGCAAAAAGTACGAGCGTGTAAATGAAAAAGATCTGAATAATATCGATCACCATTCGACCCAACGAGATCTGTTATCAAAAATACATTTGCGTCACTCATTTTGTTTTTGTTCGAACGTAATTTGTAATTTAATGAAAATTATGTTGTAACGTCAAGAATAAATTAATAGAAATTAATTAATACACAAATCACTATTTAAATTCAATCTTCTGAAGTGGAAGTGAAAATTTTACTTGAAGAGGTCCAAGATGAGGATTGATGCTACACATATGAACCAATTTCAAAGCGCTGAAAATGTTAGCGGCCGCGAAAAGACCTTCCGCAATTAACTGAAAATCATAATCATGCCAGTTCTCACGCGGTATAAAGGCAGCGGCCGAGTCATATTTTATTTCAGAAACTTGTTCAAAGTATGCGACGACTCTGAGAATAATAGTCGCGACGTACAGTGAGTTTCTTGTAAAATCGATGACATTCCATAAATCATGTAAATAGCGATGCAACCCTTTTACAAATACCTAAAAAATAAAGAAAACTTATCTGTATATTTATCTGCATGTTATGTTATATTCGCCACTCGTGGGAGTATAAATTTTGTTAACATTAAATTTGCATTCTGTTGTTTACTTCTCGAATTTCCTCCCAGATGAAACCGAAAACGTAAATGACAATGATGTATTCAAGGGGCGAAGGTTTTACACCTCTCTGCTTGCCCATGCCTTGCAATTCCTTCATCTCTTCGTCACTTTTAAATAAATTTATCATCTCGGTATCCGCCCGCTGAGATACCAGCATTAAAATAACTGTTGAAAGAAAATATATACTTTGCATAAAAAGTTATAAAATAGACTGGAAATATTTTTCAACACGAGACGTTGTACTTTGTACGTACATAAAAAGAAGAGATACGAAGAGCTGTGCACAAGGAACTTCATGAAGGGTCTGCGCATGAGCTGACCTGCCGCTGAATAAGGGGCGACGAAGTACAAAAAACAATAAACTGGAAACAGCACGGCTGTTTTAACAATCATCCAACACTTTTTGCATTTGCTCATTTTTCGAAATCCTGGCACTCCTTCGTACCTAAGTCACGTTTTGTTTAATTACAATTTTTCGTCAGATGAGAAATAAATGAAAATATAATTGATTTATACCATATAGTTGCCAGTAACTGTTGAATATGAGCGTGGGCCACAAATTCCTTCTGGTCATACTCCAACGCTAATCGTAATTTAGCTAACTCGGTTACGCCCTTGCCGTCATACTGGTTTTTGTAATCATGATTTAAAATTGTATTCAACTCGGAAGACGTTCGCACTTGTTGCAATAGGTCAACTGCGAATCTAATTGGATCAAAATAATTTTACATACGATTTTTAAAGTTTCCAAAAACAAAAAAATGTTTCAACAAAAATGATGAGTTTGTAATTTGGAAATTGTTAAAATTTTGAATTATTTATATTGTGGTCCGGGTTTCGTCTTACTTTTCTACTTGTGTTTTGAGTTTCAGATACTCCGCCTTGCTCTCCGGCTCGGAGCTAGCGAGTTCCCTCAATTCTGAGCTCAACTGGAATGCCGTCATTAAAGGATCCGGTGAACTCAACACTATTAAATTTGGACTCGCCAGAGCTTTGTATTCGTTTATTCTTATTGATGAGTGTAACAAAGGGTCATCTGCAAATGTCAGAAAAATTTTTATTAAAAAGAATTGGTCGTTAAAGTAACGACAGTGCCGATGGTTTTGCGTTAACGATTCGGTAGTCTATTGACGAGCGGGACAATTTTGTGCGTGTTGTTTTTCTCGTGAAAAAGTGCGATGGCTCGAGAGCTCAATTAGTATTGTTTTATTCACCTGTTGCGGATCGCAAACACACTTCACACCCACAACGAATGTCATGGGGCATCGGCAGAGTTGCCCCACGGTCTAATAACAGCTTCAAAATTTCATAATTGTTCTTCTGCGCTGCTAATATCAGAGGTGTCATCTCTGCCATGTAACGTGCCGACGCAGGATCCACTTTCTGCCAGCTATGAATGATGACATTGTCTGGTTGGAAAATTAAATTTGCACTCATTTCATTCTACAATATAATCTGTTCATTTTTTATTTTATAAAAGGGAAAGGTAAATCTACAAAGCTATAAATAGAATGGCAATTTAAAATTGTAATATAATTTTTGTCAGTTTTATATAATTTGTGTTATAATTTTGTATATACTCTAGTAAAAAAGATTATATATTGTCCATATATTATCAATAGATTGACAGTATATTATTTTTCATAAAATCATATATTGACAATATAGTATTAACAATACATTGTCAGTATATTGGCAATATATTAGTAATTTTCAAAAACAATCAATACATTGTTTATATAGATTGTCTTTGTATAGTCAATATATGGTCAATATATGATTTTTCAAATAATATATTGTCAATATATATTTTATGTATGGACAATACATGATCCTTTTTACTAGGGTAATTTGGACAATTTGTTTAAGTATTTGTGGAATATAATATCTGTAATGAAACAAAACATATATTGTTCGTATATTTACAATTTAAAAAAAATTATTATCTGTTCAATAGATAAATGGAAGATTATTTCTTATCATTTTTTAAAAATATAGTTTTACTGACTTTTACTGCTTTCGACGATATTATTATAACTAATCAACTCCTCATATTCCAGCAGCAGTTCAACGGCCTCAATAAATTCTTCATTGATAGCATGGAGTAGTGCATCTTTAGTTTCAACTCCCATCACAATTAAGAGCTTGACCATTTCCAAATTTTCAGTCTCGATGGCCAACGTTAAAGCATTGCGGCCAAAACTGTCTACGCAGTTAATATCGATCTGACGCTAAAAATAAAGCTCATCTAACTTAAAAGATCAAATATAACAAGTTCCGAGGTTGCTGATTTTTATAGAGATTTGTATGATTTCCACGCAATTAATAATGCGTAACAGATAATGCGGACATTACAAAATGTAAAAGTACCAAAATCGCTAAAAGAGAAATTCAATTTATTTTTGCAGAACAAAATATTCAAATGAACTCTAAAGAGAATGTTAATCGTTCAAAATAAAATTAAAATAATTGAAAACATTTTTTGAAATTAAAAAAAAACATTTACAGCATTCAAAAGCGCTGTTCTATTCTTGCTTTTGAAAAGCTCTCGTCGGTTTGTTGTTTCAAAAAGTTCGCCACTGTTGTTGTTTAGCTTTCCGTGTTAAAAACTACCTCGGTGTCACAGACAAATAAACGTCACTGAATGTAAATTACAAAAAGTCACATGTGGGTTAATCGTTAGGAATGAAAAGAAACTTGTACAGGTTTCACATGAAAATCTGACATGGAAATCTTACACGGTCAACGGTCAGAGATTACAGCACTTGTATAAATATTTGTATTAGAAAAATCATCGTCTTTATAGGTATACCTTTTTTTAGCGTTCTGAATTTTAACAAGATTAATGTTATCACGAAAGCATAAATTTGCAAAATATCTCACTCGAAAAAGTACCGCGGCAACATGGAACAATAAGTTAGTCTTAAAATAAACCGGTGTTTAAATTAGATCGGACATTTTGATTACCATGTTCTCAGCTTTTTGTGCGATTTGTAACATTCTCGTAACGTTTGCCATATCTCCCCTTTCCACCGCTAGGAGATATTTTTTTTCATCCACATTCAGTGGTCTAGGTAACTGCAACACATATTCACTGGTACTTTTCTGACTGTCGGCCTCCTCCACCCCGACCACTTTTTTCTTCTTCCCGAAACCCATCGCGGATGAAAATTTTCTGCGCTGCAATAACTAAACAAATTCAACGCACTCGCGTTGTCAAAAGCACTGTACGGCGAATCGTCCGGGTTTGTAAACTACAATATGTTGTGCATGGCGAGTCCGCTTCTGTTATATACTATGGATTATACAAATTGAATTAAAAGCTTCCCCACAAAATAAACCCCCGTCTTTATTTGTACGAATACTTGCAGGTGGTGACAATGGCTCATCCTTCGGGGACGATAATTTGTTTAATAAAATCTTGTTATAGACAGAGATTGAATTAGAAGAATTATTAGAATTTCGTCACGATGTTCAAATTGTGATTCCAAAAATGTGAATGACAAAAATTTTTGCCGATTTTCTGACGAATTAAAAAAAAGCTGTTTTCACTTAGAGGTTCACTAAGATTGAATAAGGCCTGAAAACAATGGTAATACACTTTTCATCATCCGCGCAAAAAGTCTATTAGAGAAAGCAGAAGCTAGTTTTGTTTTCTGTTCGCTTGATCAGTGACCGTTTTTATTGTTAATTATATTTATCATTCAAAGCAGTTGATTCAAGTTCACGGTTAAAAATGATGATTCGCTTTTAAGCGAAAAACGGCATTGTAATAAAAAAGCATCGCGGATGAAAAGGTATATAGGGGGATTCGTCTCACGGAGAGGATGATATTGGCGCGGATCTGCGTCTCGGGGCAGTTGTGTTTGGGGCATTTTGTGTTAGAGCAAGCATGGTTATGACGTCAGTGACAGCGACGCGTTTGACATTTATGGTAATGATGATTGCGCTGTTTGTCGAGGACGGGCTCGCAATGAGGACGTATTTGCCGCGACCGTTCAGCGTTCGCCACATTGATTACGATGATCAGGAATCAGCGGCGTCACAACATCATAAAGGTGAATGTGCTTCTCGACTGCTCGAGTTGATTTTTCATTTACAAAATTTGAAAATTTCCACACGAAAGATATTGAATTAAATGTTTGCCCAAAATGAAGTTTTTATATGTGTTTATTATATATATTTATCGAGAAATGTATTGTTATATAGATAATTAAAAAATTTTGTTTGAAACCCGACGTTTTGTACAAATAAGAGACAAATTAAATTTTATTTCATTTAAATATTGTATTTTCCATTGTTTTTGTCATTTTTCGAAATTTCAGAGAAAGAAACTGATTATGAGGAAGGTGACGGTGAAAAGCACAGTGGCGAACACCACGAGGATGACGGCAAAAAGAAAGACGAGGTAGCTAAAACTGAACTATTATCAATGAAATAAAATGATTTGAATTCGTTCTCATTTTTATTATCTTTTTTTTTTCCAATAATGAAAGTTTAAGTACAGCAATTTGAACCATCTTGACATTCTGAGTTGTTAAAATTTACGACCAGTCTATTTCTTCTGTAAGAGTAAATAAAACAGAATTGGCATATCGATTTCTACATCCGTTTTAACATGGAATTTGTTAATAAAATTCTTTTGTACTTTTAATATAGGGATTTGAAAAGGTTGAAGAATATGATGGAAGCGATACGGGTCATTATGATAAAAAGGACCATGGCCACCACTTTAGTGAGAAAGATAGTCATGAAAGCGAGGAACATAAGGATAAAGATTATTACGCGGAGAAGTACCGAGAAGGGGAGGCTGAGAAAGGAGCTAATTTCGAGGAGGAGGGAGAACACCAAAAGGGACATAGTACCCAAGGAAAACACGATATTTTCAAAAAGGTAATTTTGTGTCCTTGGAATTGAAAACAAAAAATTCTAACAAGTCGCAACTTAACTTTCAATTAAACTGAAATGTTCACTTTTAAATAATACAATTAAATTTCAAAATTGCAATTTCAGGATGAATACGAGAAAAACCATGAATTTTATGATGAGTTTTATGAAGATGATGATGAAGGAGGACATGGAGAGATCCATCACGAACACGAAGAAGGGGATGGTGGCCATTACAAAAAAGAACACCATAAAAGCGACCATAAAAAGGTGAATCTGTTTTTTTATGGTTTTTATATGAATTGTGTCAACTGTAGCAAAAATTTGTTCTAACTTTGATTTCTGTTCGATCAGGATCATCATGGACACAAGGACGAACATCATAAAGGAGATCATCACGAAAAACATCATGGTCACAAACACGAGGGTGGTTCCAGTAAGAAACACCATCATCATCATGACCATAAACATCATGATAAACATGGACATGGAAAAAAACACAATTTCAAAAAAGCTTCTAAAAAGAAACATTAGTTTATACTTTTATTTTGTAATCTACTTTTTGTTAGTTAAATTATATCCAATGGACGATCACTTGAAATATAGAAAAGTTTGAATGTTAAAATTTGTCTAAACAAGTTTTTTTGTTTTCTTTTTGTATTTCATGTTATTTAGCATACGTCCCGTCGAAATTTATTATTTTCAACTGTGAAAATGATGAATTGTGTAAATTATTTAATTTCATAAACGGTTTTGAACGGCTGAATAAATTTACGCGTGCCGCACGCTATGCTGACGTATATCACTGACTTTCGGTTACATAAAAACTAGAGTATTTGGTAAACAGTTTCATAGATTCAATTATGTCATTAAACTTTTTGTTCTCCTAAAATCCCTGTAATCATTTCGTTTAAATGATCGACAATTTTGTGTTAAAGTTACGCGATTTCCGAATCGTATCTTGCATCATGTTTTTAACACTTAAATTATCACGGTTGTCAAGAGACATTAAACTGTCTTATGTCTGCTAATTTTTGGATTTCTAACATTCTAAAGATAAAGTTGATGAATTACACGATGAACAGTTTTCTCGAACAGTCACAAATTTATAGTTGATTTGTTATTATTTTGCTCAATTTAAAATTTTTATTTCTCAAAGATGTACAACATTCTTTTTTCTCATTGAATTGTACGTTAATTTTATTCAATGAAAAAGAAGACCGGTAGCTGATTAAGATAGTTAACTCAATTACAAAATCTAACAAGAAGTTGATGTTTTTTAAGTTCAGTGATCTGTAATATGGGAAAACCATATTATTAAATCCATTATTAACGCTTATAACTGCGGTTGCATAAATGTTTGTTTTTTATAAGAAAAAAAATCTCGTACAAAGATGTCCTAATAACAAATCAAGGCACTGACAGCTCAACCGTAATAGTTGTAAAATGTTAGAAATTGCCGGGTGTATTGTTTTGATGTCTTGTGTAATCGAGAGAGAAAGCAGGAAGCCAACGACTATTATTCGATTAGGCATCAAGATCAACGAATGGTGGGAACTGTCACATCAATCGTTCACCAATTCTTGCGAGCTAATATAATTTACGTCCACAACATTGATTCCGAATCAGTTCGCGACGATAATGCCAAAGACCATGGGGGTTAATCAAAAGTTACCAACGTTCGTGCTGTTAATCCATTTGGTAACGTCATTTCGCATGTTATCTCTAATTAATTCAGTTCAAAAGTGCCAAAAATTGTGTGTTGTGATAATTGTTTATTTATTTTTACGTTGCGTGCATGGTGATTATTTATTGATCAGAATAAAGCAAACGCGCACTTGCTTTGAAAGAATTTTTAACAGTTTTTGTTAGTGATAAAAAAATTTTTTTTTGTCGAAATTTTAAACTGTAAATATGATATGTTCTTTTTTATTCGTGTAGATAATGCAATTGACAGAAACTTATTCGCACGAGACGGAACTTACACTGGCAGTTGAAAAGCCGGAAAAAATGCTGGAACAAGTGGAAGAAAACTTGAATACGGATAAAAATAGTTCGTTGAAAACCATATTTATCGTTGAAGCCGCTCCTGATGTGATTGAGGAAATGTTATCAAATCTGACTAAAGAAACGAGCGATAAAAATATCAAACGAATTTCGAAAAATGGAAGTAACAAAATGAGAAACAAGAGGGAAGATGTTTCGGAAAGTCTTGAGAATTTAGATCGGATTGGATTTTTGGGTAATTACGAGCTGCAGAAGATAAATGTTACAAAAACTCAGAACGGAGCCAATCGAGCATTAAATGGTAAGTGTTGCGTTATAAGACTGACAATTAGTAGGACGTTTTCGAAATTTTCATTTAAATACACCTGCTTTGGTCGATTTCAGAACTTCTCTAATTGTCACACTAAATGATTTTGAAATATTTCAACTTAAAATTAAAAACAGTCAAACGACCGAACAAAAAATAAAATAAATAAATAAAATAATAACTATCGAAGTAAAATATTAATTTTGACTATAATTTTTTAGATCCAAATAAGGCAATACCGACAAAGACAGCAGTTCCATTAGTTTCAAATCGACAGTCAACTTTTAGTGGTATAAATATCGAACCAACTTTACCCCATCGAAATAAATCCCGAGGGCAAATTCGTAGACAGCGAAATAATATTAGAAATATGCATTTTTCTACTCGTGAGAACAATCAGAATTTCATCCCGGTGCAAACTCAAGTACCCCAAATTACAACTTTCAGTTCAGCCACCCAGGTGGAAAATTTCCCAACCGCGAAATTTCAGCGCAGATCATTTAATGTTGCCCCTGACGACCTTTCTGGCAGAATTTCCAAGAGGAATTCTGGCTTTGGAACACGTCTACCATTCCCAACGCTTCCCTACTCTTCTTTTACTAATCGTCCTCCAGTAGTCACTAATCCAGGAATTTATCATGATTCTCCGGAAACGTTCAGTCCTCGAAATTATCACTCTTCCCCCACTCATCACACCAATTTCTTAGACCAAAAACTTTCGCCAACAGCAACTCAAAATTATGACGTCGCTCAATCAGAAAATCCTACCGGGAAACCCGTATTTGAGCTTCTTGCTAAATATGATAACATTCCAAGACCATTTGCTACCAAACTGACTCCTGGAACAGACAAATTAATTGAACATCAAAGGACTCGGGGGGATCCAATTTACCAAGGTTCGCAGAACAACATTCCAGCAACTTTGAGTCCAAATAATTTTCATAACATTAATTTTCCATCCTACGTTCATCAATATCCCGCGAAAACGTATCCATCTCCAAGAAAACCTTCACTAACACCTGAACGGAATTACAATGATTATAACAGTTTTGTTCAACGAACTTTGACTCCACAATCGCCACTTGTCACCTACTCTCATCCTGCTAATAGTTTCTCTGGTCCCACTCGGCCACCTTACCAGGAATACGATTACAACAGCAACAATTATGATCTTCAAGAAGCACCTCGCAAATCTCAAAAAGAAAAGAAAAGCAGCCGGGTCGAAGGTCACTTGAAAAATCAATTTACAACTTACAATCCAAACAGTGGCGCGGATAAAAAGTATACTGAGTCGAAAAACGTGCAGAGTGTATCTGTTATAAATCCTTATAAAGTAGTCGAGGATACTGATGAGACATTTAATACATATGAAACAGCACCAGTTAGTCGAAACAATGTCCCAAAATTCGAGTCCAAAAATCCTGTCCCCACAAAAAACGAGTATAACTATGAAGTTACAGAACGTTCGTTTAATGATGTTGTGCCCACGACGTTGTTTCCGTTTAAAACTGTTGCTGAACATTCCGGTAAGTTAAATTCTGAAGCTTCATCAACAAAGACGAATTCTAAAAATGATGAGAAAGAAAGTGACGATGAAGTGAACAGTCATCGCGAAGAGTATAAGGAGGACGAGTCAGAGGAGAGGAACAGTGATTTACATTTGGAGAATGAAGATGAATATGATAGTGATTTTGGGAAAAAAAGTTTAGAAAAGGATGAAGAAACTGAGGTTGTAACGGACAGTAACAGAGAACCTTCCGAGACCAAAGTAGCTGGTTCTCAAGTGACGAAAGTAACTGTCTTGGACCAGGAAAAAGAGGGAAGTGATCATGAACAAAAGGGTCACGAAGAACCAAAGAAGGATGAAAAATTTGAAGAGGAAGATGGTGGCGAACATGAGGAAGCACACCATGAAGAGGAGAGTGAAAGTGGAGAAAAGGTTTGAGCAGTTTTTTTATCCAAGTTAATTTGTCTGGAGTTGGAAAATATGTTACTGTTGTTTTTGAACATTTTCATTTGCAGTTTTATGACAGCAAACATGAGCATGACAAGGGCGAGAAGGGGCACCTTGACAAGGAGGATCACACTCACCATTATAATGAAGAAGAAGGTCATAAAACGGATAGCGAGGATAAGGGAGAGTACGAGAAAGTGTATCATAAAGAGGCGGAAGGCGACAAGGAAACAACGTTCGATGAGAAAGGGGAACATAACAAAGGTCATAGTACCAAGGGACAGCATGTCATTCACAAAAATGTAAAACTTTTGCTGAGGTTGGACGTGATTTCAAATTTTGATTCCAGTTTATTGTATTACTTTTTTTATTTTTCTAGGACGAATTCGAAAAGGAGACGGAGTTCTTTGACGAGTTCATCGAAGAGGATGGAGATGAGAAGGACGGCGCTTATCATCACGAGCATCACAATGAAAAAGGAGGCGAATATAAATCTGGTCATCACCTTGCTGAGCTTGGCGAAGAGAAGCACGGTAAAGGTGGTCAATTTGCAAAAGGACATAATCATCATGAGGACGAGGGCCACAAACAAGAGGAGGGACACGATCAGTATCATGAACATGAAAAAAAATATGGAAAGAAGGGAGAACATTCAGATAGCAAAACTTGGCAGTATAAAAAAAGCAAATGAAGATAGTAAAAACGAACAAGGATGTATGAATGAGATTGATTGTAATTGTGAGAGTAGTCTTGCTTGTTTTCTTATTTTATCAGTGTTTACCAAGAAAGCAAAATGTACTTATGAAATTAGAGGTTTATGCAAAATTTTTGACATACATTTTGATAAGAATGTTTTTATTTTCTAATTGTGAAATTTCAATTATATCGTAAGAGAATTTTTTAATTTTGTCATTCTTTTTTTAATTTTGTTTTTGGATTTTAATAACTTTTTGTGATATAAATAATGTAGTAAGTTATTTCATGAATGTTCTATTATTTCAAAATATCAAATAAAATTTGCAAATAGTTATGCATGTTGGAAGAAAAAGGAATGAATATGTCTGCAAATGCGAAGTTGTTTGACTGATATTGAGTATGTTTAACGTGTTGTACGAATCGCAAAAATGTTTCATACATTTGATACTTTATATAACTTATTGTTTCGTTGATTGGAGCGAACTTAGAGAAATCTGAGAATTAGTTATATGCAATTTGTTGGAACTAACTGTGAAACTTTATAGGTTCAAATCATACAAAATTCTGCCATGAGAATAGAAAGGGAGTGAGAAACGTAACCGATGGGTTATACTACTTGTACGACTGTCTAAGTGCACTGAATAATCCATCAAATCCCCAATTACTCAGCCTGCGGATTGATTGCGCAAATGAAATCAACGACAATATGCTTTAAAACATTGAAATTTCTTAAATTGAAGGAATACAATTGAAAATAAAAAATTGTAATCTCTTTGATCCGTGAAATGAAATTACGCTGATAATGAAGGTCAGACAGTGCGTTTTTTCTGATTCATTTTAAAATGAATTCTCATAAGTTATGATACAACTTTTTTCAAAATCTCTTCGATAAGATCAGAAGAAAAACACTTTGATTTTAAAATAATGAAAGTTACTTTTTTCAGAGTACTTTTTTCAAATTTACAACATTATTAAAAGTGCTGTTTCTTTTGTGGACAGAAATTCATAATAATAAAATATTGAAATAAAATTGAATATTCGTAGAATATTTGACTTAAAATGATTGAATCAATTATTGAAGATGTACCTTTCTTGTTACCGAATGTTATGTCAAAAAATAACTGAGAGAATAAGAGTATGAAAAATTNTTGAATCAATGATGCGAATTACAAACGATCGTTTGATAATTATTTCAACCATTTTCATTATAGGAATAACGTAATAGTTATATGGAAATTCTTGCGTTCAATTTCCAATTCATATAACCACCCTCAGCGTCACCTTAAAAAATTTTGAAAACTTACAATTATAATTATATAATAATAAAATACTATACATTATTTCGTTACATGAATAAAAAGCAAAAATTTATTATACATGACTTTTTTTTTATTGATAATGTAGGGGTAATTGGTGCAATTGTGACAAAACTTGGAGAAATTATGACAGTCAAACAAACGTATAGTTTTATAACGTTAAATTTATTTGAAAATGAAATTGAAATTAAAATTTCAAAGTCCAAGAAAAAATGTTGTGGATAAATATGTAAACCCAATTTCAGCAACATCACATATTATTATTATATATTAGCTAATTTTTTAGAAACTTTATTTTGCAGAAAAAATAGCACTCTTCCTTGTGAATCATTTTTCAAATTTGTTACAAAATGCAATAATTTAGTTGAGAGGTGGGATCAGGTAAAATCGCTCAATCAAAGTATAAGCTTTCTTCTGATAAAAAAAGTTCATTATGAATGGCAACCATTTATAATTCAATTGTGAACATAAAAGTTATTTGCAAGCCTGAGATATAAATTACAGGGCGATTCATACAAAGTGTATCCACCGACGCTATTTGTGTCCAATGTTATAAAAAGTGAATGACATTGCACAGGTAGATTGTCTGGTTTTGTATCTGTTTTTCATATATTTTGGGGTTGAGCGGCTTACATTACACCTAGTTTGTCCATATTCTTTGACGTGTATACGAGGAATGTCATGCGCCAGAGAGCGAGTTGAACATGGGTATACCGTCATATATAGCATGTCGTCGACGGCATCACCGTCATTCTTGCGCGGACTGTAAAACTACTTGTGACTACGTTGTTGTGGAACTAAAGTTGTATTTTTGTTAGTGTTCTTTTATCACACTAATTGCAAGTTCTAAACAAAAGATATTATACCTTCTTTGATTTGACGAGAAAAATCCTACCACATTTTCTGCACGTTCTACAATCAACAGGTGAGACTTATAATAATTAATACAATAAGCAATTTTGTTTCCTTGTGCAAAAATTTTTTCAAATCAACAGAATATTGCATTATATAATTATTTGTACACTTTTTATTCAAAATCTGACAAGGGGTGAGTTATAAAATAATATGAACAATATATTTTCTCTGTATAAAAATGTTCATATAAAAAAAGTGAGAACACATTTTCATTCAAAGTGCAATTTTTCTTCCATTGTAAATCGGAAAAAGAATTCTTTTCAAAATTAAATTTTACAATTGAAAAAAAAATTTACAGGTACGAGAAAATTTAATTTGCTGCAAGAGGGAAAAAAATTTGTTTGAAACGAGTGTGGAGTCTTTAACATTCAATTTGGTTAACAATTTTCTCAAAGTTGGATTTGTCGCTAAGATATAGAAGTTTTTTTCGTGGCGACACAGGATTGCTTCAGATATTAGATTCTATAAAAACAAACACCGCAGTCATGGGAATATGAATAATTCATCTGCATCCTGCAAACTGGATACCATATATAAATTTTGTTTTTTGTTAGCCAATTCATATTATATACATCATTGAAATTTTGTGGAAAGCCTGTAGGCAATATACTCGCGGGCATGATTGTGATTTAAGTAAGAATATTTTCGGGCAGCAGAATTTCCATTGGACGTTTTTTTTTTGTTATTCACATACTGAGCGATTCATCTAAATTCTGAATATTATTTTGAATACAAAAAATTGATTCGAATGGAAACGAATTTTTAAATTAAAAAGCGTTTTGGCTGGATGAGATTTGCATTTATCTTTTAAAATGACAGATGAATTTTAATTTTGCTGGATAACCAATTAATCGTGGCGTAATTGAAAAATAATTTAGTCAAAAGGAAAAATTGTGCGATTTGTTATAGCCGTGAAGTGGTTTCAAATTTAATTAAACGGACGCGAGCTGTTAGCAGGAGCAAAGGAAACGTGGGTGTATATATATTATCTAATATTTTAACAATACATTTTAACATTCGTAGAACCAACTTCCACTTTGGTGTAACTAAAACAAGCAACAGTGATTAATATTAACGACTATGCAATTTTCTTATGTAATATGACTAGATCCATTTTTCTTTGATTTCATTATTATATTTTGATTCTTTAATCGATTGCTATGTGTGCTCGAACGTAAACTTTGCACATGTTAACAAACGTAAGCAAAAGTTAATTAATTTTCCTGATGGAAAATATTTTTTGCTGTATACGCTTGAAATTTCTTGTAATTTAAACTAAATATTAATTCGATCGAAAATATAACTGCTCAAAATTTTTTTGATTGTTAATTACAGTTTTGTTGATGTTGTCGAATTGTTCAATATGTTTGCTGATAAGCTTAAGTTTTTCATCGAGTTAGTTACAGAGATATATTTTCAATCTTACACGACCATTTTTAATAAAGTACAAAATAATGTGCATAGTATACACATATGTATATATGTTATGTTTGCACTTTGGAGATGAAGTGGATACACCCAATTTGTCCTCAGCCAATAATTCGGAAATGTGAAATACAAAAACATGCTCGCGCTAGAAAAAAAAATGAAATTCAAAAAGATCAATGTCGAGTCGTCATATATATATTTTTTTTATTCCTTCAACATCATGGAAGATTGATGGAGATCTGTCTATAAAATGTCACGTGAACAAACAGCATTCTTGATGAACTCCAACAAGTTGTCACGCAATTTCCTCACGTTGTCAAATTTTGTTTCTTGATTTTTGATTCACAATTTGTGAATGAAATTAAAATAAACTAGTAAGTTTCAAGTATTTTACGTAAAATATTAAAAGAGAACAAAATTAATGAAACTTTTCAAACTCTTGCAACAATTTTGAACCCCTTTTCAATTAAAAAAATTAAACAAACTCGTTAACTAATTGCTGAAAGTAAATTTGAAAATGAGATCCACAGTTGTGTTAAACGTGTTAAGTTTTGTACACTGAAACGCGTGAATCAACTCCATATGGCGAAACATACCTTGGAACAATTTGTTCATTTACTCTGAAATATGACAGGGGCTCAATTTTGAAAATTTTTCAATCCAAAATCATTGAATCACATAACGCTTTTAAGTCATAACAAATTTCAGCGAACAACATATTTAATTAATTTTGTCCATTACCGGTATAACTTTTGTTAATTCTAATTAACATTATTAATCATCTATAACATTCTTTGATTTTTGTATAATGATGTCTCTTTTATCTCGTCCTGCATATTTATCTGAACATTATATAGAAACTTAAATTCCCACATTACCAGCCATAACCAGTTAAGTGGCATAGGATTTACATATGAATTAACATTTTTTTTTTTGAAAGGACATAAGGTAAATGTAACTAATATACGATTATAGTGTACCTATTTGTGTTATGCTTGTTTAAAATATATTTTGAAATTGAAGGCTGTGCAAAACATTTTCTTGAAATTGATGAAATTCTAACACCTAATCTTCGCGCATTTCAAATGATTTTAATTATCCAAAATAAGAACCAATTTTAAAACAAAAATTTAACACAAATTGGTACACTATAACTATATTAGGTACATTTACCTTAAGTCATATTGATTTTCAATGGATTTGTGACCATCTAAAAAAATCAATTCATATTTACTTAACTACTATGACTGATGGTTATATCAGATATAATAAAATTGACTAAATTGACAAAAATTTGTTGTAACAGAGTCTGATTTTCATATTGCTTTCAATGCTCTATCAATTTACCATTTAATTTTAACTGGAATCCATATAGAAAATTAAATTTTCAGATTTTTTTATACATAATTATAAACTATAATGTGAGCTATTAATTGCACGATGATATTTAAATTGTGTAATATCAAAAGTAATATACGGAAAATGAGATGCGTGCGCGAAAATTTGCGTATGGAAATTATTAACTTTCCATCCATAGATCTTTGATTATCATAATTGCACACTTCCACGTATATTCCACGAAAGAGTTTCATCGATTCCTTACTGTCAATTTAAAAAATCTTATCTGCAAATAATGAACGGATCTTTATAATCGTACTAATAAAGCGTTCAATTATAACACTAGAGATATTTTCGTAGGAAATTCCAAGTTCAATCCAAATAAGGTAGAAAGTTAGTGGTAATTGAAAACTTCGATGCGCATTTGCTTATGACTATTCGTGAAACTCAATATTCGAATGAAGTTATCAGCAAAATTTTCACGGAACAGATGTGTGCGGCGGATCGTAAAAACGTACTTTGAACCGACACAAATTTTAAATTATTCGTTGTCCCACTCTTGTGCAAAACAATATAAAGCAATCATATGCAAATAAAATACATATTTTACTGAATTGAAATAACAATCTTTTTATTAGCAATTTCTGCCCTTTGTCGTTGTTGCTTTTATTATATCACACCCACGTTGAATTCTTTTTTATTTATTGCCGAATCACATATTTCAAAGCAAGGAATGTTTCATTGTTAATATCTAATTAATTTTTTCGTAAAGGACGGCATCAGAAAAATAACAATTTTCTGATATGCTAATAAATTGAAGTGACATTAATGACTGGGTTGTTCGTCTCATGAAATTGAAAAATAAAAAGTTATAAAAAAAACTCATCATCAGTATGTATATGCATCCATAACATATTATCTCAGTTGTAATCCGCGTCAATGTCATTGTTAGTTTTAAGTAATCGTGAAATGGAGTACTTTGTCATTTCGGGAGATTTCTTTTCAAATTGGCAGTCAAATGAATGGAAAAAGTCTTCTCATGCATATTACATTGTTAAAATGACGAATTGACAATGTTTTTTTAGAGTTTTCATAAACGAATTACCATAGTGAATATATTCTCTGCGCATCAAGAGAATTTCAAACAGAAGAATGAACGTTTACCCTGTCGAGATGAGCGACGATGAAAAATAAATCCATCAGTCTTTAATTTTTATAGTACAATGTAATACGATACAATCTTCGTGACTGATTTTACGCGCTAATAAACTTTTTTACATACGAACTTTAACTGAAAATTAAATCTTGCTTCTTCGACGATGTGCAACACTTCCAATTAGAATTTGCGAATAAAGAGGGTAGTGTTACTTTCTCATCCGACGCCACGAAAATTACAGCTTTTTTGAAATTACGTACGTGAGTGAACAAGAGACACAAGTTTTCTTTTTTGAAAAAATTACAGTTCTTTTTATATAACAATAAATGCCAATTTATAAACATTCCTGTAGAGTCAACGAGGGCAATAGTGACAATTAGAGTTAAAAGCGACACTCGAAAATTTTCAATAAAATTTCAATTTTTTACAAAAATATTGTTATTCAATATTATCAATGGTAATCAATGATATTTTACAATATTGATAACAAAATAAATAAATTTCCAGAATCAACAAAGTAATTTAAAATGTCACAATTACCCAGAAATGACACAATGCAATTTTACTTTATATATCGAGGATTATTGAATTCTCTTATACTGTTCCGAACAGTTCGAAGATGAAAATTTTTCTGCCCATGGCAGTTGAAATGTCAGTCTTCACGTTGCATGCTGTGATAACTAATACATAAGTGAATACAAAGGTGAACAAAAAGTCGGTTATGTTAAAATTAATTGTTAAGTTAAAATGAATAGATCAAAAGAACTTCATTGTAAGTGACGTTTGACCAGGGAATAAAAATTTTAATTATCATTAGTATAACGATGATGAATAAATTTAATTTCATCTGATAATAATAATATAAAATAGAGGTCATTTATTTATATTTTTTTAATCAAGGATATTGGAATGTCTGCAGCTGTAATAGATTTATTGTTCAAAGAAATGCGTAGAAATGAAAAAAGAAAAAACCACGAGAAAATATAATCTTACAAATGTATCACCATGTAAAAAATATTATTTTGCAAAAACATTACCATGATGCATGTCGTTCAGATGTCATATATAGAACTAAGTGCTGAATTCAATTTGAACCGCATACAATTTAGATAATCTTGTCAAGAGTTTTATTTTGTATCAGTTTGTGTCGTCTTGTCAAATAAATTAGTCTGAACACATTTCTGGTTGAATTACGGAAATTGAATTTTAAAAGGGTACTATTCTCTTTTCCTTGTTCTTCTTTATTCTTACAGTTAAACGTCGTACAATCAATCTTTTCTTTCTCAGAAAGATTTTCTACTAAAAAACGAAACGTTTACTAACGAAATGATTAGATAAAATGAAAAAAAAAAAAACCGTACGTGAAATACTAACTATGAAGACGTACATTGTAGGTCTTAAAAGCACTTTGAAATACACCTGTTGCTAAGACCGTTCGTAAGTTTCGGAACTTTTTGGTGGACTGATTGTTTCAACTTAAATCAAGATACGTATTTTCGCCTACGAAATAGAAAAATTAAAGAAATATTTCAAAAGAAAATCGTTTTTAGGTCTAAATATTTATAACTAATAAATCGTATTTAAAGTTATTTAAAGTACTTTAGAACTATTTCGTGTTGCGAATATAATAGATGACCGATAAAACTATGACATAAACCCAATATTAAAAACTTTACCGTTATTATGAATCGTTCGGTGATTTTAGATCAAAAGAAAAATGTTAAGTATTGCTAATGTGGGATGTTACTCATAATAATTGAAACAATAAATTTTCTAAATTGTCACTTATAAATATCATAAGAAAAAAAGCACAATCTAATGTAAAATACGAAACTGTTGTAAAATCTGCAAAGTGTTTTAATTAAAAAAGCGCAGTGAACAAAAAAATGTTTTCCTAGAATTCAAAAACATGTCAAATTTTATTTGAAAACTTCTGAATGTTTAATCAAATATTTGATTGTTGTAAAACAAATAATAACAAAATGAATTAAAGTGAACTAATAAAAGTTAAAACGTGCTAAAACATTTTGCGAATTCCGCTGGAAATAGAAGGTATTTTTATACAAATATCATATTACAATATTTTTGATAAGCCATTTATCATCTTATCCCCCTTAAATATGAATTGTATTTCGACTGGTGATTGAATTTAGTGCGATTGGTTACAACAGTCACTCTGATATATGGCATCCCCTCGAATTAGTGCGATTTTTTAAACGATAAGATTGGTTTTCACTCCGGAATTATTCGAATGAAATGATTCCGCAACAGGATAAGTGACACGCAGATTTTTTTTTTTTTTTCTAAAAAATTAGCACCTCACTTTTTTGAAAGTAAATTAAGTTATATCCGTGGTGTCAATAATCACGTTCCAATCGCGGAAGGTAATTTTAGATTACAAAAATAAATTAGCACATTTGCATAAATTTAAAACTATATATATCCAGATGTCCTGCAAATCGTTACGTTCCATCACATTTTCATTTTTTTTCACACGTGTCATTATTTATCTTTTGAATTTAGAGCACGTACTTTAATGCAAGTGGAAAAGAATACTCGTGAGCTGTTTATGAAAATATAGAAAAAAAATGTTCGTACGGTAGAGAGTGTAAATCGCCTGAGTTTATAGTGCGCCATGTAGTTTGTTGAAATAAGAGATAATTTCTCGTTCAAAACACCACGATGATGTGACAAAAATATTTGATATATTTTTATGATATTGCAAGCTGCACCGATTGATTTTTTATTTATATGTACTTTACATCTATATTATTGGAATTGGCAATCAGATAGTTATTTCCGAGTATAAATATAAAATTACGCTTCTTCAATGAATTTTATATAATTGAATTTCTACTTTGTTCGTTTGTCAAACAGCATTCAAAATTATAACTGATAATATGATCGAATAAACTCGCTCACACGTGTGGACACGTTTTTAAAAGTTCACGAAATGCCACCAAAATATAGACTACGTTATTGCAGATGCAGAAATGCTAAATAAT
>JAAMPD010000167.1:0-78333 GCA_025266255.1 Trissolcus basalis
AATAATTTTTAACGATCTTGTTATAGATATCCATTTGAATGCAATATTGGTCTGAAAGTTTTAACTTTATATTTCGTTTCCAAAAAATGTATCTGGATTATCCATACGTTTTTAATTTTAAAATATGATACAGTATAGATGTTCGAGAAAACTGAATTTAATCTCTACGTTTTTATTACTGGCATGATATCTGGTTTCATGCCAAGATAAATAGAACTAACTTTTTTTACATTCTTTAATTACAAACAAATAACATTGAAATACAAAATTTTGTTTGATTCAATTAATTAATAGCATAATAATGAGTTACGGATTGGCATTTTCATTTACGCGGTATCAATGATTACTCTGATACGGCCGTTACATTGTGAACGCAAAGTTGGTACATGCCAACTTTGTTCGAGCAACTCTGATTGTGCAAGGAAATCGTATTTGTGAATATACCAGCAACAAATATCTATATTTAAACGTACTCAATTTTACATTCCATCTTTCATGGTATTAGTTATAACAATGTAATATTATACAATTTTCACTTCGTTATTTACTTTGGGCAGCGCAAATTTCTCAATTTGACGATCGCATAATTAACGGACCATTAGTCTAATTTAATGATGTGCAATTAAATTTAAATAATCATTCAAACAATTAATAAATTGAACGTTGCACATTAAGTTTGATAAATACAATTTGTAATGATTGAAATTGCTACAATGAAATAAATGATGTTGTACAACACCGATGCCTTCAGGTTGTTTGTACGAGGGGGTGCGATATGGACCCGGCTCGGCGATGATGAGTTCGCGTCGTTGTGAATATTGCTATTGCATCGGCGGCAACAGGAGGTGTATTCGACCCAAATGTTTGCTATCATTGCCAGGATGTCGGCCTCAGTACTCGCCTCACTCATGTTGTCCTGTTTCCTACGACTGTAACAGTAAGTTTTTATATTGAAAAAAAAAAGCTCAAAGCAAAATCATTGACTTTTCTCTCCCAGATGCTGAACAATCAACGACCTTGGCCTCGATATCAGAAAATGGTAATCATCTCATTTTCTTTATTGATTCTTATTTTTGTACAATGCCGATAATGATCGGTAATTTGGATGCTGAATGAATGGCTGAATTACATAATTTCATTCCTTATATAAATTCGTGCTTAACCTCATTCAGTCTGATTTGAATGAAATGTATATCAATACCAAATAAGAATGAAAATAAACATATACAAAAAAAAATCATAAAAACGTGCACGATTTCAGGTTGTCGAATTGGAGGTCGAGTGTACAAGGAAGGAGAAATGATTCGAGATATCAAGTGGAAAGCGGCCGCGTGTGACAACTGTTTTTGTGCGATGGGTGCTATCCGGTGTGTCCCTCTCGCGTGTGCACCGCCTCTTCAGGGCTGCACACCCATCGTACGCGAAGGACAATGTTGTCCTTCGACGTACAACTGCAGTTAGTTCACTTTTTACAATCTGTCATACATGAGGTCATATTCAATCAGAGCAATTTGAATGAGTACCGGATTGCAACTGCAAATAATTTTCACCGCATTTTATTACAACCACTTTTTTCCTATTCAGAATAAATTTTACCCGAATTCAAAAGCAAATGTATTTTCGATAGGTTGCAGTATCCAAGTGAAAGCTTTTCAAAATTATGCTTCGTACGCTTTCATTAGTAAAGACTACGCCAAATTACGGAAGGAGACTAACTTTTTCGTAAGTTTTATAGGTCATCACCATCATCTTTTCTTATTCAAAGTTTAAGTTGGATCACTTCGAAAATTAGTTCACTTGAGATTTTAGATTTATAATTAATTTGAAACGTTTTCAGCCAATCTACGCCATAGTTGAAGGCCGAGGACACCGCGTCAACAACCAGGAATCCAAAACTTTGGGATACACAAATGATGATTCAGTCACGTCGACAGTGCAGTCGACAATTTTTAACGCCGACACCGAAACTATGGGCAATGAAATCATAACCGAACCAGCTGACTATACAAAAGCTACGACCTTTAATGACTCCGGCACCACACCTCCCACCACAGAGACAACAGAGGTTTCCTTTTTAAATATTCAAATATTGACATTTTCAAATTGAACGTTCGCTTTTTTACGTTAAATATTAATTTAAGTTGAATGATAAAGATCACAGAATCAACGATGACTTCTTACCAGTCACCAACCAGCACACTGGAAGATTTGTCAACTTCTTATACGTCAGACATTTTTACATATTCTAACACCATCTTGGATGATACTACTATAACTGGTCTCTCCACTGTACCTGACGGTACTTCACCCCTTTCATCAACAGAACAAACGACAAATGCGACTCCCACCTTTATGGGTAGCAACACTTGTCTAGAAAGTCTCAGCGAAAACAAAACTTGCCGTGACACAGTAGCAGATGTTATCGTTAATAAGGAGATTACTCAGACTCAACTTAAAATTGAGAAGCATCATAATGAGACAAGTTTCAAGGTGACGATGTGTTATTAAACTGTTTGTGACTTACAAATATTTACAACAAGAAATACAAGTTAAGAAGAAAAAAAAAATAAATAAAACATTTTGTACAAAGGATGCAGGCAAAATTTTTGTCAGAATCTGAAATGAGTTTTGATTGTCTTAAAAACATATTCGATATTTTTTAGTAGAATAGGATGCTGATGAAATCAATATTGCTTTCAGACCGAGAAAGATTTTCCTATTGAAATATCAACGCCCGAAGTGATTACAAGTGATATCAATTGGGCTATGAATGGGGATACGAAAACGATCGTTTCCATTGCTGATAATATAACCAGCACCACGGTGAAGCCCGAGAAAACTTTACCTCTAGACATTGAAGCTCTCTTAAATAATTCACAACAGGAGAAAGATGAAGACTATGTATATGATTACAATGAACCCACATTGCCTCCTTCATTACCTAATTTAAGGTAAGCATTAAATAATACAGAGTAAGAATGGAAGTTCCAAAATATTGCAAACAAGAATTTTCGAGCTTCTGCGCTAATTTTAATGTGGAAAACAGGAAAGTTAAGGAACTAGATTATTCATACGGAAACAATGTTTCATAAAAAATATTCAAAAATTGAACTAAAATGTTCAGTTCCAAAAAGTTGAAAATTTTCTCTGTTAAGCTGCAGCGATATTCGCTGTTATCTGATTTAAGTTACAATAATTAAGTCCTATTCACAGGATAATTTCGAATTTAGAAAGACAAAAGGCGCCCGGAATCATTTGTCAAGCATTACATCTGTGCCGAAAAAAAATGTTCGTAAACGAATAATTAAGTACAACGAAGAAATTGTATTTCAATATAGCAATTTTTGCTGTGCAAAAGCAGGTTTTCATTCATTATAATTATGTTTCTCGCTCGAGAACTCATTTAACAAGCTGGAAATTTATTTTAATTGTTCAACTGATGTTGATTAAAAATCCAAACAATCGTGTTTGCAATGATCGAATGCTTCCAATGATAACGATATTTGAACACGCTTATAGATATGAACTTCATTCGACAAATGCGTCAATTCAATTCAAGCGAATACACTTGGCTTAATTAAAGTTAAGAGTGTTGATAAATATATATATATACACCGTACAACTTTAATTCTGAAGTCTGAATATTTATTGTTTGATATTTGCAGGATAATACCTTTTGTTGCCGCGGACGCGTTAGTAAAAGACAAAGATGTCAGGCAACCTTTAGTTACCAATTATCCTGCCGGGGTTAGTCCTACTGAATCCGTATTCTCTGACTTAGCTTCTCAAGTGAATCGATTCAGTCCGCCAGTTGAAACAGAAGGTACGATTTTAATTCAAAATATCCATCAGATAATTAAAACGCAACAATCAAACTTACGCAAACCAATTAAAGTTTCGACCTCGGTTTGGTATCATTTAGGTACACATTATTTTGTAAGTTCATGCATGTGAATTAATATTGATGATGATTATTTTGATATTGTAAATAAACGGGATCAATGGATGTTAATTTTTTAACAGGTGGATTTGTGCCGAAAGACCCTCCCTATTTTGATCATCTATATCATTCGAACGGCCTAAATTTGGCACTCGGTACTGGGGTCACGGTCATACCAGATTCATTTAAAAATGCAAATCGCAAAAGTGGTAAGTAGTGTTAAGTGGTAATATAAAACCACTTGATCCAATATATTATGCCAGCTTGAAAGTTTTTATCAAAATTGTAATTATAATTTAAAAATATTTCAAAATATAATAATTAAATATTATTTAATTTGTTTCATAATTCTGATTGCATCCTTGTAGATCTGACGAGTAACTGTTTGTTTGAAGGACACGAGTACAGCCACAGCAAAGTTCTGCCAAGTAGCAATGTTTGTCTTACTTGCGTTTGTTATTACGGCAAAGTGATCTGCTCTGAAAAAGAATGCCCTATTGCAAAGATTGGTTGCAGGCGCATAAGCGATCCTGCGGACAAGTGTTGCGGAAAAATCGTTTGTGGTATGTATCGAAACAAATCATGACGGGAAGCAACTTTGTTGAAAGAAAAATGAAAAATCGTTTCACATATTAAAAGTTGGATGCGGTAATATTAAAAAATTACTTATACCCGTAAGAACGTTAATAAATAACCAAACGTGACGTGGGCATTATTTTTTATGTAGAACAAAAATTGAAACACTAAATTGAAAGAACAAATAAAAAAAAAAAAAACAAAAAACGTGAATCCCAACCGGTGTGTGCAATATCGTAATATTTGATATACTATATATTACAGGGAAGTCAGAGGAATCGCCAACTGTGGTATTGAATCGCGCTGATGCGCCAGAATCGTCGCAAATGCAGCCCCTGGTGCCGACGGTGTCTCCAGACCCATTTCGTGACGTAATCAAAACGGAGCCCGCGCCTGATTTGCCGTCGCTTATCGAGGACATGATTCCTTATTTTGCCATCACAAGTGTGAAATCAACGAGTGGAGAAATTGCGAAGAAAAATGCGACGGATGAGGAAGTTGGAGTTGAAGCGACAACAAAGTTTGCGAAGCCGGGTGCGGTTGAGGATAGCACGTCGCGGTACATCGAGGAGACGACCGCGAACGCATCACCCTCGATAATGGGTCCTCGACGGGACGCCACCGGCACGACCAACTTGCCATTGACGGCCCTCGACAATGAGATAACAACCACAGCCGTGGGTTTGCTCAAGCTGGCCGGCTGCAATATCTATGGAAGAATGTACCGCGTGGGCACAATTATTACCGAACTGTCAAGCTTATGCCAAGAATGCAACTGCACTCAGAGCGGAGTAGTATGCAAGCAGCTTGAGTGTTGATGTGAGTCGGCGAATATTGTTTTACGTTGTCAACCAGATCGTGCATTCTAACAATTTTGATGTTATCGACATGCATTATCGTAGTTCCGTTTAGTTAGCGCCCATCTCACGCCATTAGCTGTCTCCTATCAGTTTATATGACATCGTAATTGTATTACTAAATACGTCGTTTCATCTGTTTCTAAGCAGTCGTTATATAATAGCAATATATATGCTTGGTGTATCGTCGCGTCTGGCGTTATATTTGCTCAAGCTGAAACAATTTCAATGTTTGTGTGTTTCCATTAGAAATATAACTCTAGAAAAAAAAAAAAATTAGGGGGGGGGGAAATAGTCATGACATTTTTTTGTTCGTTTTGCCATGCAAAATTGTACATATTTTCATTACCGCATACGAACATACTAATTATCTCCGTCTGTTATATTCCATTTTTCGCTTCGCATACATTTTACATTCAAATTCAGCTTTATGAATTAATCATACACACCTATGTATTTTGTATACTTTCTTGCTGGCTTTTATATTTTGTAAAATAAATAACTTATCTCTGGTTCATTTGTATGAATTTGCCACTTGAACTTTGTTTTTATAGTCGCAATTTCTCTTATCTTAAAAGGAGGAAAGGAAAAACTGGAAACGTTTAAGATGGAATTATAGTCATACTAATTTTGGTTGGGAAAAATAAATAAGTGGATTTGCGAAAGATTAACTGTTAGACCGTAAACATCGATGATCTGATTAATTCGTTGCTATAACTTATTCCTCTGAAAATACTCTCTACAACGTTTTGTTCGTGAGTGGTGTATGCGAGAGGGAGTAGTCTCATAGAATTTTTATCCAGTTAAATCGATTCGGACGGTAATTGTGAGAGATAACGTTTTCGTGCCTTGCAAGACAAACGAGGACAAGTCAAGTCAATTTTCACGCTTCCATGTATTTGCGATGTTACATTAATTTCTCATTTTAATATAAAAACTGACGCCCGAGGTATTTTTCGATAAAAATCACTCTTTTTCAGAGGCGAGTTGCATGCGGTGTCATAGTTTATGGGTATATAATCAAATTACTGGAGTAAATAACTTAATCACAACAGTTGATTGAACATACAATACTTTCGAACAACATTTTATAAATAAAATTCATCGTGTGTAATTTGTTTTCAAGTTTTTCGTTTGCCAACAAAAGCTTTCAGCGAGATATTTATCGTATAACTTTCTAAAAGAAAATGATATATTTGTGCGAAATTTTGCATATCCTGCCAGTGGATTCCACGCTGGCAAACGTGCAAAACATTTAGAAACGCTTTTCAAAATATTTCACTCGAATATTCAAAGAGTGTCAGCTGAANATTTTTGCAACGATACAAATGAATATCGTTGTGTAAGTAAAGATCAAAAGTTCAGAATGCAGTCAGATTCTTATAGTTTTGCTCCAACTTTGCGTTGGAATGTTTATTCTTGATTTTGATTTTACCAGTAAATTTTCCATCACTAAATTAGCATTATTTCTCTAATGATTATATTATTTACTTGAAGATTGCTATGAATAATGCAATAATTCAAAAGACAACAAATTGAAAAAAAATCCATCCGATGAAAAGTCAACTTAAATTGATAGAAAAATACGGAAGTATTTTTTTTCAAACTTCAACGTGTTACAATTATTTTCAACTAAACAATTGCGACATTTTTAGGCAGGGCACATAGCGCACATATAAGCTTAAAAGTCAAACAATCAATTTTGCTCTCTAATCACGTATCGCAAAGTTCGATATTATCAAAGTTAACTTTTATACTATTATTCTAAATTGAACGTTTGATATTTGGTATATGATCTCAGTAAAACATTATTTTGTCGTGGAATACAAAGGCGTTACACTTACCTTGTACAGGACGCGTCGACTGCAGAAACTTAATTACTTGATTAAAATTTTTTTTTTTGCTAAATGCTTTTAATCTGAATTTCGACTAAATTAGAAGAAGACACATTTTGACACTTTCAGTATAAAATATACATAATATTTTATGAGAATACGTGAACAGAAAATTGAGTATTAATTCAAAATAAGATTAATCGAATAAAAGACTCCAGATGTGACTGGTTGACAGGATGGAAGGACAACTTTTATTGTTAATTATGTAATTAATAAGTTACAATATAGATGATAAATATATACAAGAGAACCGCATGTCGGAGGTAAGTTTAAAATAATCACAGCCAATTTCCCTCATAAATTTGATAAACGAGCAAAGGGGTTCGTTTGAATATTATATTACACTAAATCTTATTACCTGGACATTTTTGCTCTTGAAGAAATAATTGTCAGTTCTCTTCTTCTACTTTGCAATCATTATACAAACTATTTTCTTTTTAATCTGTCGAGTTTTTATCTTTCGATCAAATTTCTTTTCTGTAAAATCATGTTAAGAATAAAAAAAAGTGACGGATGTTATTCTTTGTTAATATTTCATACAGGATATAAGAAAATTATGTTAAATCATATTAAAATATGCTGTCCACGTTATTTATTACAGCAAAGGATGTGCTCAACTTGAGTATTTTCAAGCTACTGAAGTCCTGTAGAATATTCTCAAAAAAGACGCGATAAAATGCTTTGCACTTTATTTTTACAGCGTTCATCATTACGAGTATTTTCGGTAACACGTTGGTCTTGTCGCGTAAATCTACGTCGTACTGGAGAATCGTTGGCAACAGCTGTAGCTGGTATGAAAAATTTCTCAATGGAATACACAAGCACAGTCTGGCGTAATCGATTATTCGGGATAATTTTTTTCGAGTCATTTTACATTCAAGCCTGCCAATCATGTATAATTTTTGTAACAGTATATTTGAATTTCATAAAAAACGATCAATATTCAGCTGTGCCGTACAAAAATGACGCCGGGTTTTCATTGTTTTGCACATATACGTTGATTACACGATTGCAATTCATGTATGCGGTTCCGATTGATCTCATTCAGCAAGAAAGTTTGCAAAAAATTTCAATGCCGCAAAGTTTGATTCTGACAGTGAATGAATGTTCAAATTCAAAACATTGTATAGCTATATATCTACTGGAAAAATTTACTTTCTATTTACATACTACATTGGCGCTTATTTTCTATACTCTATTATTGTATCCTGGATGTAGCTCTCAAACAATTAATTGGCAGTTTTTTCAAGTAGATTAAATCCGCGATGTATACAAGTTAAAATCAGATGCTCGTCATCGTAAAGCAGCGTTATTTCCTCTCAGCTACCTTAAAATGTGACGGATCGACAAATAATGCTTTCCATTGAATCGAATTAATAAGTTTTGCAATTATGCAACAAAATACGAGAGAAATATTAAAGATGATAATATTCTTATACCTCTCAAAGTGCTTTCTTAATTTTGACTTCTTATTTAACAGTCTTAATCCTTTTCAAATTATATTAATATTGCCATAACGTAAACGGAGATCGATATTGAGTTCTAATTGGTTTCAGCGAACTAATCTCAAAATACTTTACTTCGTATTTGTAATAATTTGTTCGCAACTTCTTTCGCTAGTTATTATACTTAAAGTCTTATTGTATATGGCAATAATATTCTAAAATTTATTCCCTCTTTATACATCTATGTACATAGTTCGAAACATCAACAAAAGGTCCATTTTATCAACAATACTTGTACAATTATAAAAAGACTTACGGTATATAAATACTGGATTTTAAAAAATTGCAAATTCAATTATGAAAATTACACATCGAAGATTACGAATACTGAAATACGCTATCGAAGTATCGTCAGGCTTCATTGTTATTTTGTTGTGCGTACACTTGAACGGTCATTTCGTTCTACACATTGTCTTGGAACATACTTACACAGCGTATTACAATAAAAAGTTTGAGTGGATTCTTTTTACAAGTTTCTCTTGATGCAAACAATCAAGGAAATTGCTCCAATCATTTCACTCACTTATCATTAATAATACTTTCGGAATCAAAATTTCATTGTGACGTTATGAGAAATGTTCACAAATAAAACTAATCTCGAGTATAATGTAAATTCTGAACACACAGACAAGATATTCTACCTCGACTAAGAAGTTATATTACTTTATATGCACTGTTTCGTCTCACTTCAGCTAAGACTCTGTACAAAATACTGCACACAATACCATCCCTTCTAGACGATCGGAATTATACAAATATTATCAACATCCTCTTTTTATAATCAACATTTTCAAAAATATCGCATCAATATTCACATATTTTTTATCTGATTTTCAATGACATATATTTTTATAACACTGAACAAATTAAATGGTGCAATTTATTTATGTCGTATGACATACCTGGATATGGTAATGGGATGAACCGTCCAATTTGTTCAGTGTACGAACAGAATAAAAAATATTTGAATCAAACAAAAAAGCTGAAACTAGAGTGCAGATTATAATATATTCAATTTTAATTCTTGGTTTCAGAGCCAAGTTCATCAAGACGTAGAAAAGTTTGTTAGATAAATTGTACTTGTTCGCCCGAGCGGCTCAAACTAATTCTTAAAAAGGATAGAAAGCTTGTAAAGAAAGAAGCTTACTGATTTTCGAAAAAAAACTCCTTTGTACGCGCGCAGCATCTCTTTGGCTCGCAGTTTTGGAAATTCCTTGCCCTCAGAAAGCATGAGGAACCTGTTGAATTTCTTCCTACTGGCTATTTCTACTCAATAAATCCCTCTTATCTTGCGCTCCATACGTTTTTAGGGCGAAAAGATGAATTGACGTTCGAGCGATTAGACTGCCAGGTCATCTCATTAGTCTTCTGTTTCTCATTTGGTTCACTCGTAAACTCCGTCTGATTCCTGAATTTTCACCACAAGGAATGATTTTTTACAGAATTTCACAAGCATCTCAATTTTTTGTCAGGATGGCTTCTTGAGCTGTGGCAGCGCCATGATGTAAACATTGCCCAAAATTGCTCCTACGACTAGAAGTGTAATACTGATTGCAGAAATGAAACGCACGAAGCGAACGAAGCGCCGACCCCGACTGTCTTTTTTACTCTGGTTTGGAAATATTGCAAGTCCCAGCAAAGGCCCTGCTAAGGCTCCGGCCACGTGGGCCGCCCAGCCAACTCGACCGCAGCCCAAAAGTTCAGGAACTGGCAGGGATGCAACGTCAGCTCCAGCTAGAAGTAAAACTGCTACGAGACGCCAACCTGCGTATCGCAATTCTCCATGGCACTATATCAATATAAAACAGTTCCATTACATCCTGAACCTATTTTTTCAAATACAAATATTGTTTAATAAAAATGTTCATAACAATTTACTTTCTCTTCATTTAACAATTGTCTTTGATTTTGTTAACATTTGAATTATTATTTTCAATTTAACATTTGATAGGGGTGATTTTGGTAAATGAGAGTGTTTGGTGTAAAAAGAGAAGCTTTGTTCAAAGAAGAGGACGATTAAGAAAGTAAAATGTTAGGACTTCTTTTGGGAAGATGACGAGATAGTGTGGAGATAGCAAAAACGATTCAAAGTTCTTATGCCTTTGCGAGGAAAGTTAAGTTTCATATGAGAAAACTATTGTCTGGAATGCTTTAGTTGAAATTCGGTGTACTTTTTTAGGGTGGTTGTAACTTGAAACCTTGAAGTTGTACATTACAATCCGAGATGTCAACCGAAAAATTGCTCTTATCGTAATTACGTTTCATTATTGAAGTGTTTTGGAATAATTTTGAGATGAGTGCTTTTGATTTGACGTAACTTTGTCTTTTTGGTCATATTGTAAACAGCCGGTTGTTGCACATTCGATAACCATGCATGTACATATTTTAGAGGAATAATCATCAAGCGGATAATATTGTATAGATCAAAATTATGCGCACAGCATGTGGTCACGAGAAATCAATAACTGATGAAGTATATGATTAATCCAAACAGACTCATGTTACAATGTACTGACATCCGTATAAATAAGATAAGTAATAATCGAATAATTCGGTTAATTAAACAAAGGCGAATTAAATTAGTACACGTTTCTCAATATTTATGCAACATTGAGTGTTGCCATGTTGCATATCAAGTTGTTGTGCTACTAATTAACAATCTCGTTACTAAGATGCATTTTTGAGAAGTTAATTAAATTACAACGAGTTTTGTTTTCGTAATTATATCCACTATGAAAATCTGTTATAATTTTATATCTCAACGAAAAGAGTAATCAGCTATGTGTAATTGATTTCAAATAACTGTCATTTATCGACTGTTACTCATAACGAAGTAAAATGTGAAATGTGCGTTAAAACAATGTGAGGGCAGAGTCACAAAGGTCAATACACCGGCTACAATTTGCAAATTTACCTCGTTTTTGCAATGTTCATATTATTTGCGGATTTCTAAACTAGGAACAATTCAAAGGGTGATAATGTGATCAGTGACAACTTACCAAATACAGGTGTGCTAGATGACTGGTGAGCAGAGCATACACTCCAGCAGAGGCACCAACCAAATAAAGACTCGGTTGCAAAAGTGATGCCCCAAGAGCACCGCACACTCCCCCTCCTAGATAAATGCTAGCGACTGCTATTCGACCCTGCTCCACCTGCAACAGCATAATATTATAGAATATCTGATAGCTATTTAATTAATATATTTTTGACTAATATTATGTTGCGTGTCAATTGTATACAATCCATTACTCATCTATTGTAACCATTGTATCATTGTTGTTACATTAGTTGATAGATAATTGTTGAAATCCGATGGATAGATTCAAATTTCAATGCATAGTGATATTTTAATAGAATATTGATTATCATTATGTTTGTATGAAATTGATAGTAACTGTATAATAGATTTTTGGGGCAATTTAATACATACCTCAAGTGGCAGAGCTAGGACCAACTGGATGGCAACGTTCAACGCTAAGTGTAGAGAATTTGAGTGTAAAAGCATGTAGGAGGCGATCCTCCAGCCTTGTATTTTTTGTTGTGGATCGTACACAAGCCATCTCCGAAGAACTGCCTCGTCTCCAAAATAGTGAACCAGTATCTGTTATAGAATAATATTTGGTAAATTATTATTTGTTTCAAATAAACAATCTCATTCATTCTCTATACAGTTGATTCTTAAATTAATGAATAACAATTTAATAATGCTTTTAATTTACAGCTATGTAAAATGGCAAGATATTTTACACTTAAGTGTTATTATTATTTGTTCTTATATAAACTGCTAGAAACTGTTGGTAGAAAATAAAATTTAGTAAAAGTTTTGATGTTGAACATTTGCTCTTAAATTGAACTTTTGACTTGTATTGTTTGGCTTTTTTTGAACATACTCAATTGGGAATGATTGTTTTCAATTTATGATTTGATTATGTACTGACGGTAAAAGTTTTGTTAAACATCATCTTATATGTTTCGTGTGCAAATTTAAAAACAAGTAAAAAATTGCGAATATTGGAGCGTTATTTTTTCATATTTACAACTTTTCAAGCAAAGTTGAACGCAAAGGTGTACACGTTCACGAGTTCACAGCAAACTTAAATGTATGTCGCATATTTTGCAGTAAACTAGACAAAGAGGAGAAAATGATACTGTGAAACTTTTTTGATAAAACAACAGAGAATATTCTGTTCGCAGGATATTCGAATTAGTTGGTTCTCGCTTGACTTTATTTTAAGTTTAAAACTTAAGAAGACGTTATATATATATATCTCATCGTTATATATTAAGAAAAAACCATAGCGATAATTTGCGAAAGTGACTTAATTTACCAAATGCAATCTCTGAATAACAAATATAAACGTTCAAATTTTAATGATAGTGAATATTCGAAGTGAGCTCTCGCGAAGATGAAATTCAAACTATATCTTTTTGTACTGTTTCAATGCAATTGTATGTCGATTCAAATGCAAATTAAAACAAATAGTTTTTATTTGAAAAATCTTTTGTTAGCGAAACGTTATTTTTTTATTTTCATTTTCAATTAGTATGGGTCATGTGTTATTGTACATGTTCACCAACGTTTGTTGAAATTACCTATATTGTCTCTATTTACAATATTTATTTCAAAAAATATACACACGACTTGACAAACATTTTTTTGTCAATTTTGAATATTTATCAAGTTTAAATGATGTACACATGGATAGAACCAGATCATCCATGATTTATAATCGTGCTTCATAGATTCACTTCTTGACAGATATTTTATTTGTCGCATTGAGTTTATAACAATATCTCATGTTATATAAAACCAGGCAACGATCACTTGTATTCATACAACAGTAAGTCTTGCAGGAAAATAATTTTTGACAACTATTGATTTTCTGTTTTCTCAGCGTATAAAGTGTCTTTGTCACATTATACATATTTTGTGTGAAGAATTTTCAGAAAATTTCTATAGAAAATTCTTTTTACCAGAACACTTTATGAAACATCTACTAAAAACATGCGTTTCTTCTAAATTTTGTAAATCTGTACTTTGTATTATTCCAAAAAAAATTTTATAGTGCACTAAGTGGAAACTTTCTCAAGTGATGAATAATAACAATTAAGTATATACATGAGTAGAAAATGGATTCGATAAATTTGGCTGATCGGACAGGAATTTATGGGCACGAAGCAAGGATATAAAAGCAAATTAATTTGATATCGGCGTTGACGTCATATAAGTGCGTCATACATTTTATCCTCAAGCTGATTTAATTTATCACTATTGCATGCGATGTTTGGTACATTCGAATCTCATATAGAGCTTTGTGCACTCGGCTCGCGAAATCTATCGGAATCCTCTCTAAATCTCTTCCTCCCAAGTCGCCGCGTTATGATCAATATCCAATGTTTACGAACAAGTTCACACATTTTCACCAACGTGATAGGATTTTAATAACACACTTTGTTTCGTCGGACAAGTTATACCTAGTCAGATTGGAAAGTTGTTGGCAGCCCGATTACTAAAGACCATTTATTGTTTCATGGCTGAAAAAGCTTTGCGGTTCGAACTTAATTTTATTCTCTAGACGGATGTTTTGCGGCAATTCGCGAGGCTATGAAACCAGATTTATGTCTCACAGTTACGAGAGAAATTGTTTTCAAAACAATTGTCCCTTCCCGCAGTTTTCAAGAGGTTGCTTGTTTTATGTCCTCGTGCGTATATTTGTTTTACATTTGCATAGCACTCTGTTGAAATGGCACGCGCAAATTTTTTTCTACATTTATTTATACGAAGGATAAAATAGTCGTGGGACAAAAAGAAAACGAACAAACAGAAGATTCCCCGACATTTTTAACTTGTATTATTTATTTAACAAAATGAACAACTTATTTCAATTATTAATTTATCTTGTTTCTGTTTCTTTTCAAATTTAATCCCTGAGAAGATGATAAATAAATAATTCGTGCACGTCTCACGCAAGCGGGAACAAACAAAACAATCGGATAATAATGAAAGTCGGGGTAAAAAGGTGGACGCAAAAAATCTTGATACCGAAATCAATTTCAATCAAAACAGTTCTGCTTTATACATATATTACTTTTGCTTTTGCTCTGCATTTGTATTCCGTGGCCCTTTGCCAAAAAGAAAATAAGTCGGCTTTGCCTTTACCGCACACAAATATGGCCGCACAATGTCAACACATTTGCGTGACTATATCAAGTCAGGCATTCGATTTATCTGCTATATTGGCGTCGAGCCACCACCTGATCATCATTTGTGATTCTTATAACTACACGCTATGGGTGATGCATTAATTTTCAGTCATTGGATTTATTTTTTAATCCAAACAAAAAAAAACAAGAAAAATGTTTGAAATTGGTGAGAGTTCGTTATTACAATGAATTTCGCACTTCAATACCGAGGGGCACTGATTGCAAAATTTTGACATTCAAGTTATCGAACTAACAGGCTATCGTATCCAATTTTTACCTATATCAAAAACCCATTGAGCTTGAAAAACGAACAAAAATCAATCGTAGATTTGGCGGTTGAAAATTCAAATTGAAAGGGTAACGTGACATTTTTTTTCTACACAAATGTCAGACTGCAATTCGTGCAACGAAGTTTATTACATTCATTAATGTGCCATAGAAAAAATCGAAAATTTTCAAATAAGGTAGAGCAATTTGACTGTCTGACGGGATTCGATTAACTAATGGTACACGTTACGCCGAAGCCCGGCTATACGGTATTTAACACGGTTATATACCATGTAGCCCGAACTGTCACATATTTTTAAATTTTTTATAGTCTCCTCTAATTATTCATTGTTAAAAACCTCGACGATTCATTTTTAAGATTATTGACCGGTTTGGATGGCCATTTTTTTTTCTCCTAGCTGAAAATATTTATATGCGTGTACGTTTTATTTTCGATCCTAAACATTCATGGCTATTTATGGAGGATGATACAGCTGACCGTGCAGTAAAAATTTGTTTCAAACTCTGGATTCGAGATATATAACATTTAGTTTCATTTTATTTGGGTATAATATTGGTAGTAGAAATAAGCTGGTAAAATGTGCTAATGATGTAAAAATGTTAAAAAATTCAAATCCTGTGCTGAGTTACATGGATGTAACTCAGCATAAGATGTTAACTTCATTAAAGCATGCCGGACGTGTAAAAACTGTTTTCACATTTTATTCGCACTTTTCGTTCTGATCTCATTAATCGTATGATGTATTTTATTAACGTCGTTCTACATTGTCTTTGGAAAATCAATATGTTCCACTGTTCCATTAATTGTTTGAAAACAACGATATATATCCTATATATTTAATAACGAGTTTTCATTATATATTTTTCCTCACAAATTCATTGGGCAATTTCGGGGAAAAGTTTTTCTGCGAGTAAAAATAATTAAAAACAAAAAATAAAAAAGAAAGAACAACGATGTAACGATAATTAGTTCCGTTAATACATTCATATTCCAAAGAACGAAGAAAATAAATACAGCCTCGTTATATTTAAGCACAGAAAGTTTACATGATATCGTGTATATAAGCAGACCGATATTTATGGGAAATCTATAATCCCGTTGGCTGATGTATAGTTCGTTTAAATTGTATATCGAATTAGCGTGCGGTCGAAATGAATTTTCATTTTCATAAGGTAAATTAGCGTGCATCCAAGAAAACCTTTTGATTTTCCCGGCTTATGATGAGAATATCTGAATTCTAGAGCGGCGCCTTTTTTAGGATTTATAAAGTAATGAGATGTATTTATAGGTCGCTTCGCGATATCTAATTAAGCCAACTCCGTTTCCACCTTCTGCAATCAAACGTAGCCGAGATGAAAAACGCCAGAAGAAAACGAGCTCCGTCAACTTTATTCGCCACAAGCATCTTTAATATCGTTACTGGCATTTTCGTCAAGCTCGGTAAATTGTCAACGTAATTTATCGCGACTTTTAATACCGCGCTGTGGACAGCGTCACTCATTTGCTGAAATGAAATTCCACGAGGTGTTGCGACTTCTTACAATCTTTTGTGCTTTTATTACATTAACGTCCCGCGGCGCGCATAACATCAAGCCATTTCCTGGCCTGGCTAACGTATAACGCGAACAATTCCCTCCGCAGCATTTTTCCCTTAGTTTTTTCGTGTGCCATCGGCGGCACTTTTGCGAATTAGAAGTACATTCAACTTGGCCTCAAGTTTATGGCTTTTGCCAGACGCATCCCGCGGTATAATTATTATCGAACTGTTGCTCCGTGAAAAATATATGCGCTGCAAGGCGGCTCCGCAGCTCAGCTTCGAGAGAAACGTTATATTCGAGAACGAACTTACTTGTCGCTCAATTTACGTAAGAGTGTTGTATATTTGTCTGGTAAACAACTTGTTTCATATTATTCTGCATGAATAATTTCACTCGAATTCAAAACTACAAAAGGGAACAGATTCATATATGAATGCTAATGTGTGTCGCTATACGCTAGCTCTGTTTGTTTTTCAACATTGCCATAAAACAATTATACATGCGGTACTTGTTTGTGGCGAAGAAAAAAAAAAAAAAAAAGAAACATAAAAAGAAGGCGCCCCATTTTTATTCGCCATTTCACTGGTAATGTCACTTCAGAAAATCGGGTTGTTTTACATGAGAAAAGCCATTAAAGAACACGATTGCAAGGGACGATAAACTAATCCGTAGTAGCGTGATTGAAATCCATGGAGGTGTAATTCGGAGATTGTAATCTATTAGTGAAAATTGAATTCAAACTTTTAATGGCGCTGATAAGTCCGACTTACTTACTTTACAAACTTTTTTCCTTCGTGACTACCAAAAGTACTATAATTTTGATCAATGGATATGACACATGAAAGATTATTTTTACCGTTCCTAATTTCTTACTACTCCAAATGAATGTTTAATAAATCGTTCAACGAACGATGAACAGATAAACAAAGTTGTTTCATTTTCTACCAACTTGACTACACTGAAAAAAAATGCTATCTTGTATCAAGTATATTTAACTTGAAATAAGTAGTATATATTCTCACATATATTTGAGAAAATATTCAATAAATTCAATTAATTTAATTTAAAATCTGTTAAAAAAAGTAAAAATATAATTCATTCAAGTGAAATATACTTAATTCAAGTAAGTTTTTTCAATTTTTTCAATTTTCAAGTATATTACATACTTATATCAGTGAGTTTTTTTCAGTTTATTAAAAAAACTTACTGTCTAATGTGAGAAAGAACAAAAAATTGTTCATGCAGTGGTTTTGACTTTGGTGAAATTCGTATGTATTTGAAAATGAGATAAAACGTTGAAAAAGAATAATGTGCGGTAAAAAGTTATACATACTTCAATGATGCTGATACAAATCATGAGATAAGGCGGTTGTATCCGGAATTTGGGCTTCCTAGGCTGCACTGAGTATTTGAGTATTGGTTTGGGTGTGAGCTCCTCTAGTCGGATTTTTTTGTAAATTGGCGCTCCCATGGACAAAAAGTGCGGCGAATACGGCGTTACCGAGTCCGGATATGTGGACTCGGACAAATCCGGCGACGAGATCGTCGATGTGGTCGGTGACGCGTCTAGCAGCGCGGCTTCCGGATCCATTTTCGGACCTGTTGGCAGAAAGATTTAACGCTCGTTTCGTGTATTTACTTGAAAAGAGTCCGAGTGGAAAGATAAAAGAAAACGAGAAGGAATTACTGCATGAGAGAGCGCGCGCGCGCGGCTGTTCGCTTGGCGACATGATCTATGATTTTCAACGAAATCCGCCTGCCGCTTCGAACTTGGCTAAACGACCTCAATAATTCAGAAGCAAATTCTATGAACGCTCGAAAACACACTCAGAACAAAGAAAAGTCCGACCAAAAAGTTCACAGAGCACATGGCAGCTCCAATGATAGACTCTCCTTTCGTCTTACTTTCGTCTCATCCTTTCACAAACATATCATATCATGGCTCAATCAAACTCATATCTCGACTCCTCTTTTTGCCTCCTTTTGTTTCCTCCAATTTCCGTCTCTTATAAAACTGACGACGTTATCGCACAAATGGAATACACGTTTATTGCCCCCTCTTAATAATGATAAATAATTTGGACCCACTCGTAAGCGTCGTCTGACCAATTATACTTTTTGAAATAACAAAAAAATTAGAAACGTAGTTGCGATTAAATGAAATACTCCGAATTATGAATAACTACAAATTTGATCATGGAGAGAAGTCATATTTATAGGAATATTTCAAATGCTCATAATTCTTGCAATATTTTCTATTACGTTTCTCATCTCTCTTCTTTAATATTCTGTGGCACTTTGCAAAAAAAAAAAGTCAACTCCAATTTTCATCTTTTCAAGATAAATTTCACTAACATTTTCATCCTCATTAAAAAGCATTTTGTATAAAAAAATCCGACCCCCATGTACAAGAGAGCCGACCGAATGTTTTTTGAAATTCGAATGTTTTGAATCGTTTAATAACCGCTTCAGTGTTTGTGCATGTCAGCGCGAATTGTAAAACGAGCTGATTTTAAAATTAAAAGGACTGTCAACATCCGCGTTACTCGGCAAAACAATCAAATCAAAACCAATCTTCGATCGTCTAATGAAAACCCGTCTCGTTACGTTTGTTTGGATAGGACGGCGCGATTGCAAAAGCAGCATATACGCGTACGATAATTTTCGGTTCACCAATGAGGTCGCTAATTGTTTGGCGAGGTCGGAAAGTTCACGTGCGCTTCATGAAGCATTAACATATATTGAAAGCCGAATCTTCCGCTGACTCGCCCAGGTGTGGTAATTAACATAATATCGTCAGGATTGAAAACACCAGACGAATCACATATCAAATCGATATACGACTGAAATTGAAGTAAATTCTATAAAAGGAGGCACGCTTTGTTGTTTCATTTGTTTGATCTTGATTGTCTTTGTAACGAACACTCGTGACAAATCTAATAACAATCAGCCGCAAAACTTGTTTTGTCTATAACGCTCTCGGAATGTAAACCTCGCTCAAAGAAACAATGCGCGATTGCGTGCCGCTTTGAGACTCGCAGCCCCTACCCCCGTCACTTTTGTGTTTTGATTTACGCGATCTTCGGGCACAAAGAGACGCTCCTTTTTTACAGTTGTTCTGTTCAGCGCCTGCAAGTATCACAGCGGAGCTTTTGTTTGTTCCTAATTACGTAAATTGCTCGTCGGCAAACTGGAGCGAACAGATATAGATGGCTGCATGGTAAACTGCAAAAGTTTCGTTTAAAAATAATTTGTGTTTTTGCCTCATTTACTCTGAGTGATGATATCAAGCGCGTATCAAAGGCAAAAAGATGATTATAATTCTGACGGTTCGATGATTATATGCATGTTTTTGAAGCCACGCATCCCTCTGAACGATGATGAAAAACATATAGCACCGGGGTTAATTAACATTGAGTGCGAATATTCGAATAGTTAACTTAGTCAATAAATAACGCTTTGCATCAGGATTCTCTGATCCGTCCTAATCTGGTTCGTAATATAAATCATTGAGAAATACGGTGACTAGATTTAGAGCAGACGCTCGGCCACAATTCAATGTATGTTAAATTTGTATAATAATGACCTGGTTTGGGCTTGCCGCATAACCGTCATCAGCGAGATAGCGTTTTCAAAAAGATATGTCGCTTCGCTCTCTTCTTCCCTTTTTTTTTTTTTTTTTTTGTATGTGTCGTGCAATGTAGCTCTCGCGCGCACAAGAGAAAGACGCAAACTGGGTCGTTTGTCTAATGTATGCGAGTTCATGAAAACACACGGGGCGCGCTTACCTTGCGCAAAAATAAGACTTAGCGGATCCCGCGCTAACGTATGCAATTTCTCGCTCGGATCCGCCCGGACAATGTATTTCCCTTGTAAGCTTACAAATCCTATTAGCGTAGCAACTGATCTTAAATAAATCATGAGCCTTAGCCTAAAGAATTTGTCCTTGCGAATACGCGAAATATACGATCGCCCGTCAATAATGAATATCGATTCGACGTCCCACGCATTAATCTTTGGCAAATCCCATGAAATCAGCATCCAGTGACTTATCGTGTGCACCAGCGATAGTTGCATGGCGCAGCGATTCAGCGTCGCGTCTACGACAATAAACCCACGCCTCGTATAAATAATGATGAATCAGCCGATTAGTTTCTCATAAAAGCGACATCATTTTGTTTCGAACTAAAACGTTGAATCCGGTTATCAGAAAGCCTCGAAAAATTATTCCCATTTAATGCCTGCGAAAATTTTGGCCCTCTTCCCCCTCTCTGATGCGCCGGTCGACATGATTATACTGAATATTGACGATGACATTTTTCCAACATTTTCCTAATCAAGTTTGAAGCTAACCATCAGGTTGATTATTAGAATTGATTGTAAGCTAAATTGACAGGAACTGACTGCTATACAGACATTCTCGGAAATCTCGCGAATAGCTTAAATTTGAATCCCTATTGTGTAGGTAGTGTTATTGTTGTGACAATTACTTGAACAAAATGTGGTTTATTTTCCCAAAAATTACTGTTTGCCATTTATTATATATATTAAATTAAAATTGCTCTTCTTGAAAATCGTGCAGAAATTGTGTTTGCATAGAAAAAAAAAAAAAAATAGAACAAAAACAAAAACAATGAGAAAATATTGAAAGCAATAATTATACTTAAAATGTTCATTAAAATTCTCATTAATGGAGTGGGTATTTCCCGTTGAATAAATAAATAAAATAATGAATTAATATTTTCAAATTATTTTGATCATTTTTGTGAAATCAATTGATTTGAAACACAGCGTACTGGAATTTCGCGGAATTTGCTAGTTATGTTAACTTTTTTTCTTCGTGTACGATTTAGGTCATATGTATAGTTTTGTGATTCTTAAGCAAACACAACACAAAAAACCCTTATGCTGTAAATAATAAAAAGATAATGAGTATACGGGATGTATTTCCACAGACAGAGTCTTCTTTACTATGCACTTCTGTGAACGTTTCTACTCGTTCATTTAGAGTTTCGGCACAACTTCTATTCATTCACCACTTCCCATACATTTTTGAAATAAAAAAAAACGGCAAGGCAAATGAAAAGAAGTTTTGGCAGATAACATCGAGCATTTCAATTTGTTGTTTCTATTATACTCGCTAGACAACATTTAAACTTCATAAATAACGGGATGAAATCATTTTTTTACTCAAATATATTTCAATAAACTTTTTTGTTTCAATTTTATTTTATTCGTATAAATTCATTTTTTATTTTTATAAAACTCAGTTTACATTGTGAAAATAGTGAACAATGGTTATGTCATAAATTATTTTACAAACATTTATCTGAATAAAAATATAGAAATTAAGTTAAACTTTTTCCGTATTTTCGAATGATCCGAAAATAACTACGTGAATGATTTTTGTTGTTTTGAATTGAGACCTCAAGTGAGATTGAGTCCAGTTGTAATTGTTTTTTTTTTGGGGGAGGGGGGGGGGTATGTTCTCGACGCATCCGGCTCTCGGGTTTTATGATCGTGGAAAAAATGAATTTTCCTGAGAGCCGAGAGTCATATGCACCTTTTCTTCTTTTTTTGGTCAGTGTCAAATTTTATTGCGTGCGCGTCTAGACTTGTATCTATGAAGGAAGATTTTGTTTCGAATTTATTTTATTTTCAATTTCCTGTTTTGACTGAATTGAATTTTCAAGTTTTATAATAAAAAAATTTCATTTTGAAACACCGAAAAATAAAAAAACAACTTTTTTCTGAAACACTGAAGTAGCGACATCATCGCAATTTTATATCGAACAATCATTTCCAGAGAATAAAAAAAGTTTTTATATTATGTTCTTTTCATAATACCCTCAATCCATAGGTTTTTAATTTACATACAGGTATACCTATATCGAGTTAGTTTATATTTTGTGGTTTTGAATCGAATATAACATGTTTACCCAAGCTGTAACGAAAATATAATGTTCTGGATTTTTTTTTTGTCAAACAATCAATTTCTGGCCGGGAAAAAATTTTGTTTGTCGACATCAGAAATGAGTTTATCAAAACACAGCAAAAAATAGTCGAGAAATTTCGTTCCGACTGAATTAAAATTGGTAAATGTCCGATATCGTCAAATGATATCGCTGAAACAAACGGAGCAAACAGTTCAAAGAATAAGAACAGAGGCTTTTTCTCTCGGTATTGTTCCGCGCCCGCGAATACCTTGAAATTGACGTTATGATAAGGTTCAATTAAAGCAGATGGGGATGCAGGCTGCACTTTGTTTCACGAACTGTTGTTCGCAGTGCACCGCCGGAGAATGCGCAACCTCTAAATGCGTTATGTACTCTGAGTAAGGAGGACGAGAAGCTTGCACGGCTTATTTGCCATTTGTTATGAGAATGCTGACACCACTGTCCCTCGAGCGTGGCTAACGCTGCTCCCTTGACTCGCTAAAAGCCATTTCCCAAATTAGATTCTTACTGTACGTACCCTGCACAAAACCCCTTGTTAAAAATTACTTATAATCAGAAGCGAACAATTTTGTCCCTCCCAATTATACACTTGTCCGGTTAATTTTTTTGTCAAAATTTTATCAAAAACTGTTGTTAATCGCCAAAGTTTCATTTCGGCCTCGTAAATAACACAAAGTAAAAATATACTGCTTTAAAAAAAACTTTTTTTTTTCAAGTCGTTTGAACATTTCAGTTTTTGTTCCTTCTCATCTCATTATTACGAAAAATGTTTAAAATGTTATTAAAAAGTGTCAAAAGAACAGATTTTTTTGATATATATTTTTTTTGCATTATTATATGTGCTCGATTGTTTGATCTTTATTAAATTTTGAGACGAGTATGGATTCGTGATATTATTATTTCATAAAATTAGTTAGGGAAGGAAATGGAATGAATAAAATTTAATGGAGAGCACAAAAAACATAGCAGAAAGCGGCACATTTAATTAGGCGAGTACAAAGGGAGGATAATTCCCTTTTCTTTATGGGTGCTCTTAGAGAGGCAGTTACGCGGCGCGGAGATACGCCCGGCGCAGTTGCTTAAAATTTGACTTGACGCTTTTTTTCGCGCGAGTTAACGATGTAATTGTAATAAAGAATCCTAAGGCAGTTAGATACGTTTGGCTCACCCGGCACGTAAAGTATGATGTCATAACAGAGTATCTCGAGGCACGTTCATTTTCAAGACTTTATCGTTGACGTGGCGCAATCTGCACGAATTTCTGGCCGACTTCCTGCGACTTGCGTTCGGCCGGAAATAGCCATGCAGCCAGCTGGCAAAATAAACGATTCCAGTCACTCGCGATATATCCCTTTCATATATAAGCTTTTGATATATACATATATGTGAAGCCATATAAATTCACGTTAACTGGAACAATAGATATATTTCGCTTTATACCTTACTGTCATTTCGACGATTCAGTTATTGAGTTTGGATACATCAAATTTCGCTATAATTATGATGATCAGTGAATGCACCAAATACTCGCAAAACGTGTGTATTTTTCGGCTACTTTTGAATTTACATTTCGAGGCAAAAAGGTAAATTAGCAGCTCATATAAACGGCGTCAATATCGTTCATGTTTCTCATATATGCTTTCATTTATAACATAACAACGTACAAATTTGCACCGTGAAAAATCCATATCTGCCGCTGCACGTTTCAAGTATTTCGGTGCATTTCATAGGACTTCAATTTTTTTGATTGAAATCTCTGAGAACTCCATTTTCCAAGACTTCATTTCATTTTCCAGTATCAAATGATTGCTCTTTTGGAATGAACGACACCTTGCTAAATTTTCATACTTTCAATTTGGCTGTTTTTAAATGTTCTCAGCTTGGTAACTTTTGGTAACAGCAAAAAAAATCAATCGGTATTTGAGTATATAAAAAATAGCAAAATGTTGCTTTATTGAGTGCACTGACGTGGCGCATGAAAAAGTTTGAAATATATTGCACTGGATCTGAAGTATATATATGTGAAAAATTAGAAGCATTTCATGAGGAAAGGGAACAATGTGTGATGTATGACTGCTACTTGAAAACGCATGAAAATTTGTTGGGTGACAGAACAATGAATCACAACCACAAAATGTCATACAAAATCAATGACACCACTTTCTCCATTCCAGATGCTCCATCATCGCTTAATATGCTTGCCGCATAATTTTCACAGTATAGACATAACGGCTAATTAATTTTGATTCGCAGAATCATACTTTGATATCTGTAAATTCATTCGTTGAATCATAAATCGTATCGACTGACGTTCGCAACACACGTCCACATATTTTTTGCCGTGTGAAACGTTTTTGATCTGGCCTGCAAAAATAACCACCATATTTTAAGTGCATATATCGGATGTGAAATGTGTTTAGCTATGAATGTTTGTGGAATATTGATATGATGTCGTTTTTCAAATATGTTTTATGAAACATGCGAGATTAAAGTTTTCGATAAAATTTATATGTGAAAAATATTCAGTTTTTTCTCGTTCTACTCACAGAATAAAATGTCGCAAAATAAATGACAAAGTTGTATATTTTTTATTACCGCAAAATCTTTTTTTTTTTTTTTTTTTTCGTTTTTGTTTCAGAGCGCCATTGTCAAACATTTTTATAGCAAAATCGTCCTTCGAGCGGAAGCGGATATTGTATGTACTCTATTTCATCCGACTGACGTAAACGAGAAAACGCGAAAAATATTGGGCATATCCGCGCGCAGCATACATAGGTTGTAAGAGGAGAGCAAGAACAGATTGCTGATTCGCGTAGTGTCATCGCATTTGATATGGAAGCTCAAGATAGTGCGCGAGAATTGATTGGGTGAAGTACAACGAACATTTCTCAAAGTTCATTGTTACAATCTACTCTCCCAACTCGTAAAGTCGAGACAATCCATATATCCGACCAGACGTTATACCTCCGTATGTATACATACAATGATACATACATAGTTGGCGTGTCCACTTTTCGTCGGAAACAACACATCCGTCATTCGCGACTAAGCCCGCATTACATTTACGCGCTGCCGTAAATTGTATATACGCATCACGCTGTAGCAACCGAGCAACTGCATATGTAAAGTGTATAAGCCGCGGTTACATTGATGGCAAATTCAAAATTTTGCTGCACCAATAATAATAAAATCGATTCATGCACTGGAATTGTAGATTCGAACAGCAGATATCCGAGTCAAACTTTATCGCTCGATTCCGCAAAATGACGTTTTCACTACTTTAGCCAGGATATCTCAGCCGAATTTGTATTACATTATACGACGGGGTCGCAGTCTGCAAGTTGGCCGAGCGGACATTCAAAAATCATAAATTTCGATTTCACGACACTTTCAATTCTCCCAGGGCTCGTTTTTATATGTACATTTGCGCTCGATAAAAAAAATTATTTATCGCCTCGTTATGATTAGGCATTCAAGATTAAAACCATCAGTGTAGTCGCTTGATGCTTATAAATCATAGCGACCAATTATTTGTGAAGTTACCTGATGTTTGCTCAAAGTTAAAGCACACGTGATATTTACGAGATCGTGCAAGGTTGTTCCGGGGGAGAGTTTCATTCAACTTTAGAAGTTGCTACAGTATTCACGATACTGTACTGCCAACAACTGATGATATGGCTGATGCTCAAATTTAAGGTGCACGTACAAGGACAATCGCTGGCGATTAATCTTTCAGCGTACACTAAGGCCAACCTCGAAAACCATCAGCAGCGACACCCGCAGTTGCTTCATAATAAAGCATCAACGAACGATATCAAATTTTTTGATTGATTCAACGCGTGATAAATAATTCAACGTTTAAAGCGAGCTCTCTTTTTGTAATTGAACATTAAGTAGATAATTTACTCTAAAATTTCATTCTATAGCCGAGGTTATCATGAATTATATTCGCGAGGGAGTTATTATTATAAAAAAGTGCTGCTGAAGGTAACATGAAAATGATAAAAAATAATATAGAAAGATGGGAAGAGCAGTAAATCTAACAGGAGATGAATATCATTTTTCTACATCCATAATTTTTAAGTGTCTTATTCATGAACTTATGATTGCACCGATCTCTTAAACTTAATTTACACAACTATTTCAAACTTCGTCAGAGGGAATTCTGCGAATACGTGATGCGTAAATGAATACTAGTGAATTTCCAATGGAATTAATCGTGTTGATTTAAAACGCTTTTCTTCGTTTATTTTCGCTGTTTTCGAAAAAATTGCGATGCATAAAAGTGTTGAATACGAAGTAGGATAAATCAAAGCGAACGTATATATTGGTATGCCGGGGGTAAAAAAACCTCAATTGAATAAAGGAAATCCAGACTTAGTAGAAAAAAACATTCTCGAGCACATATCAACAATTTCCTCTCTTAATCCGGTAACGAATCATTCAGCTCGGATCTCTTTTCAAACCAAAATCCACGGTTCCAATTTTTCAAACTCAGTTATAGACGAGGTTATAGGTATTCGATACCTCCATTGGCGGACGCGAACGAAGACAATCCCTCGGGCTTAACTCATTTCTTACGCACGTGCAGATCAACTCTTGCTTTTTTTTGTTTTTTTTTTATAGAAATATTTTTCGTTCGCTTATGACAAACAATAAAACATTTTATATTTCCAATTCGAACGCAAAGATCGTACCGGCAATATCGTTTCTCTGTTTCTATAGTTCCGCGCCATGCATTAAAATCATTTAACTTGATTTATATCCCGGATAAGCATAACGATATGAAATTATCATATCCCCCGATATTGTGTCATGCATGTCTGTGGACGCAATCTTCCATGGCACCTGACAAAAAAGTTCACATCTGACAATTCAAAACAATTGCAACGATCACTGACATTCAATTACGTGTCAATTATCGTCACGCTGTTGAATTGTATTTAACATTAATCGTCTGATGGATGATCATGTTTGACCAAATTATCAACAAAATAATCATCTTAATAGCAAGTTGTGAATACTGCGCTATTCGAATAAGAATCAACAGGCATGTATTTTAGACCTGAAACTTTTCCAAGTAAAACCAATTTCAGTTTAATAAACTTAATAAATAACTTCAATTTAAGTTCAATTTTTTTTCACTTGAATCTTAGTGTTTGGAGTCTGTATAATTTGCTAGAAATTTGCTTAAAGTTTGAGGCGCTGAGATCATAAGTGACCATAGACAAATATCCATCAAAATTTGCAAACGCAGCGTGCAAGTCATGGATGAAAGAAACTACACCAAAGCCCATCTGGTTATCGAACGTTTGATCTAATGGCGGATTTAAATAAGATGTGAGCCATGTTTTTCGATAATGATCGTAGTGTAACGGCAGGGTTTCGCTTCGCAGACAATGCTACAACTCAGAAAAATAATTTTCTATCCCGGCATAGTAACAGCGGAGGAGCGATCGACTAGGGGGAATATTTTGGAATGAAGGTACACTCACTTGACTGCACATATTGTAGATTTTCACTGTGTATATTTATATGCTACATTGCACATAAACGCGAATTCAATACCAAGTGGTAACCGATATTTGGCAAGATAAAAATTGCTTCTTTATTTCCAAGTAAAATATCGTCCGTTTTGTGAGCAGAGAACACTCGAAAAGAAAAATCGCCCATTCTTGATGATTATAGATTCAAGAGGGAAATACGGAATTATAGAAAAGATAAGTACGTATCTTGCATATAATTCCTTTGCATATAATTTGATTAAAACTTTTCAGGTAAACTTACGAAGTTAATTGAATGTAGCTTTTTGAAAGTTTCGATTGTAGAATTCAGAACAGGCAATAAATGCACACACAAAGTTCACGCGGTTGAATCAATATGTAAACGAAATAAACATATTATAAACTCAAAAACTTTTAAACAAGTGTTTGGTTTTTGAATTAAAATTTCATGTATGGCCAACTAATTTAACTATGTGTTTGCAGTAAGTACTGTTCCCTGATACATCAATATATTCAATTTACGTCACACTTTCAACTTTTATATCATCGAAATACATATTGTACATATAATAAATGATATATGTATGTATATGATCAGAAAAAAAGGATTTAAGACACGTTTGGAGTTATGTCAAGAATTTCTTTTTGTACAAAAGATCTTTTTTCGTCAAACAAATTCGCAAGATATCAAGTTATAAAATGCAAAATCGATCGATATATATTTCAATATACATATTGCAGAGTTGTTTTCGTACAGACAACGTCGTAGGTGATAAAATATCAAGTATATTGTAATTTATTGTTTCATATTACTCTGTTCTCAAAGAACATTTTTCATTAAGGATTAAAAAAATTAAAATCGTCAATTACAATTTAATTTTACATCAGTTTAATTCATAAAAACCGTTATGAAAACTTTTGTATCATTTTTTCTTCACTAATTAATAAGATTCATGTTAAATAATAAATTCATACATTTTCATTTGTTACACAATTTTCCTTTTATATGAACACTCACCAAAAGCGCTACGTGCCGTAAGAAGTTACCGCAGAGAATAGTTTGACAAGTATTCCATTGTAATATTATGCTTTACAATCTTGTGTAATTAATAACATAATTGCAAGCTTGTTGTTCACGCAGTAATGGATATGTATGAGATATGTTTACATTTTGAAACGACTGCAATTAATTAAAATATTAAGTAACATTGAAAATGTTCATTTTCATCAAATTCACCGTTTTTGGACCATTGATATGATAATGTATTTTTCAATCGGGTATGAAATTGGATGCCATTGTCAAACAAATGGTTTTCAGATTTTGTGAAAAATTTTTGTAATGTAAATGTATGTTATTGGCATTAGTATTATTGGTGGATAAAGTTTTGGAAGGCAAAAAGATTTGTTGACAGGAGGACAAATTGATGAAGGCAAGAGGCATTTTTATTTAAGTTTTTGTCATTTTCTTCTACGGTTTCGCTATAATTGATCGTGGGAGAAATAAAATTTCACTGGTCGTGAAACGTTGCATGCACGGCACGGTACCTTTTCATGGCACCACATCAAAATTATACGAGCAGAAAGGGGTCGCGCGAGTTCACGTGCGAAAGAAACGTACGGATTAAGCGCTTTTTTTTGAAAATCTCGTTTTTAAGAATATAAGTTGATTCGGAGAGTGTAACATTTGATGGCAAAATCGAACATACCTTTCGTCGGACTTATCCCGAGGCGACTTGTCACGGTTACCGCTGGGGAATAAGAATTGAATTTGGCGGCGTTCTCCAGTGGTTTGTCTCAGAGGCAAACTTTCTTCCCGCAATTGTCTCGAACTAACTTTAGTCTGTGCTATTTGTGCTATAAATTCGTTTTCGTCGTTCAGTTTCTCGTACGTTTCGTCGTTTTAATCTGTAATAATATTTCGACAATTTCATTTTCGGCCGATATTTTAACTACTGATATGGAACTTGAATATTTTCAATTGTCCTTCAATATTCTCTGCGCAAAATGCGCAAATTAAACCCTCAACTTTGACGTGGCGTCATGATCAATGATTTATTTAATCTTTCATGTTAATAAACGAAATTTTCCGACTTAAATTGAGCCCGCGAGTTCACATTTGTCTATATACTTCATTTTAATGGGAATGTAATTAAATCTCGCAAAGTGAAGTGTTTTGTTTCATTTCGTTGTTTTTGAAAACAGAGTGGATCCTATTGTTTGATGTCTGATAAATAATCGTTTATTGAAACCATCGGTTAATGTGAAAACACTCGCATTTTAATTAGAATATCAATAACCAAGGGTCTTGGCTAAATCACTACGGCTGCCATGTTCGCATTCAGAGGTCGGGGGTTCAATTCCCCGTTCGCATTTAGACGCCGGCCACTCTGCCTATAGGTTTTCCTAGACGTTAACACAAAAGCTGGAGTGGATATAAAAAGATGAGCCACGACTCGCAAAAGTAGGAAAATTGGAAAAAATGTGAATAGGGAAAATGCTATACCCGGAGAAGCTCATCCTGGTCATATAGGCTGTGCGTGAGGAGGACAAAAAAAAAAGAATATCTTTAATTGCTCAGCAAAAATGGTTTTGCAGAAATTCGATACAATTTTTTTCAGATAAACCATTAATGCTATAAATAAAAACTATTGCAATGCTTGTAATAAAAAACGATTATTTACTAAAATTTCATGACAATTAAAAACAAAAAAAGAATATTGTGTTACTAAACAGAATTTCATTATTTTGTTACAAAACTCTATCTCACGAAACATGTTGTTATTTAATTTTCAGATGATTATAAATCATGCAATATTAATTAAATAAATCTAAACATTCATTCATTTGATGGAATAATATTAAAATGATGATGTTTCATTAATAGAAAATCAATTTCATCAAAAATGCTCAAATTGGTACTGCTTAATGAAAAGTTGAATCACACGTCACCCGACGCACTTGCATAAATTTTGATCAAAATTTGATCAAACCTCTGTTTTGAAAGTAACAAAAGAAAATACACACTGTTTGCAAGACTTATTTTTCCAGGACAATAGGCATCAGAGATTTAGGAGCAACTTATTGAGCACGATCTCATGTTCCATTTTCGTTTTCACAGTACAAAAAACTGTCGAACACTTTAGATGCCTTTTAGTGAATTTAGCACGCACACACGAAAACGTTTTACAGCGCGAAGGTCGTAACGATGCATGAAAAGAAATGAGTTTTAGTTGTAAATAGGGTTCAAGGCTGAGCTGGACGAGTTGCAAGCTTGTTGCTTTAAATAACAGAAAATGAATAATAGTTCGACAGCTTATGGTAAGCAAGCAACACGAGATGAGCAACAAATTGAGAACGCGCGAATTACATTGCAACGGTCGTTGGAATTGTATCAGAAAAAGGACGGATGATTTAGTTGGAGCCATTTGTATTGTTGATTCAATAAGATGACAAAAAGCGGGAAAGTTTTTTTTGTGTTTGTGAATTAACATTAAGAGATTACTTCTTTTCCGCTTTCGTGAAAGCTTAAAACCCGATGTGGCAATGCAGATTTTCACAATTCACGGAAACTTTTAGTGCTGCCGTGACCGAATAAAATTCCAGTTGGCACGAAGTTGGCAGGAAGATAATACTTTCACGATTACGCGTTATATGTATGTACGGAAGTAAAACTTTGCGAATCGTTTTGCTACGAATGAGACTTTTGACTCTATATTACACTCAGATAACATTCATTGTCAAGCATTTCGCTTAAATATAATAAATAATCGTGTTGAATCTGTGTTGCTGGCATTTTTCTGCGGACTTCACTAAAACGCCCAATGATTTATGGATGAAAATGCACTTGTGCAAAAGCGTCGTAAAAATCGTGGCTTAGTGAAAATTACGTTTATTTCAGTTAGAAATTGTCAATTGTCTTTACCTAAGAGTGGCACGAAAATCTAATTACCAAGCGAAATGAATTTTTATTTCATAAAAAAAAAAAAATCTCTGCTAAAGAGGTTTATTTACTTAGCGAAAAAAATTAATCTTCTGCTTTCAAGCTTGCGGCGAGTAAGAAGAGAACTTGTTCGTTGTGGCAACGAAAGAATGTACGAGATGACTCGTTTGAATTTATATACTCGAGTAAGGCGGCTGGCTTGGTTTGCTGGGACGGGATGTGTCTTTGTCATGGTTAGAGATAGAAGAAAATGGAAGAGAAATAGAATGAATAGTATCGCTGAAACTATCTAAAAAAACATTCGACTTTTTTTCTTCCTCTTTTTTTTGCCATCAGGGCTACTTTAAAAGTGCAAATGCACTATTTCTGCAAGACAAAACTTGCATATAGCTTTTCATTCTCTCGGATGAAATTGCTCGACAATTCATAATCTCTATATTGAGAGTTATGAAAAAGTGCATCAGACGGGGAAATGTTAAATTTATTATCGCTCAGGATTCAGCTAAGAAAGTAATTAAGATTCGAAAACGATCAAAGTTTTTATAAGATTATAAACGGAAAGCTTTTAATGAAATAGATTAACGAACTTTTTGATTAAAGTATTTATGATTGAAGTCATTATGTTAAAATAGAAATTCACGCGAGACGAGCTTACGTGTAAATTTGTCACATAAAATTCATTTTATGTGACAAACAGGTTTGAATTATGTTGCGGAAATATAATATTTTCACATATTCCATTCACGAACGCGTTGCAAATTTCATTTCAGGTGCGTCTTTGACGTTATACACCCTGGGACGAGAAAAGTGTATTTCGACGCGATCACGAATCTTTAAAAAATTGGCAGTTTTCCCTGGGGAAGGAGCTAGATATACAACACACAACTGTACGGATTCATTCGCTGCCGAACATTGCTGCGAACGAGAAGGTGATTTACGGTCATTCAACGTTCCATCAGTTTGATTGCTTCTCCAAGCACACAAATTCTTTTAATTACGTATTTTCTCCGCGTCTTTTAATTTACGTATTCCCTCCTGTCCCTCTCTTCGATAAATGTTGTTTCCCACAGAATATACAAAAGCTATATAATACAACCGATGAAAAAAACCCTGTACAATAATATACTCAAATATTTCACTGACTCCGAAGTCATTTCAAGTACCTTTTTATTTCCCTAGATTGTCAGAGGCAGAAATTAAAAGATTCTAAAAAATAGTTTTTAATGTCCTGGGGAAATCCGAATTGTGGAACGTTATTGCAGTATACAATTACAGTAAAAATTACATTTTCATTGCTCTAGTTTCATGCAAACTGTTTTGAGGCATCAGATTTTGACGTTAACCAATTTTCAGTTTCAATCAATGTAAATAATCTTTTGACAGAATTTGAAATTGTACTTCAATTGATCCAGTGCAACAATGTTTTGTTTCAAATATTCACTTTTCGGTACGATATAAAATTTTGCCACTTTTATTTTGCTATTATTGTTTCACATTTGAATGTTTAATTGTATAATTTAATTTGTAATGAAAATAATAAATATATATAGATAAAGAAAATGAAATGAAAAAAAATATAATTTAAAATAATTTGAGATGATGTTACATTTCCTACTTAAGTGTATATCTTGTTTATAGATTATGTAAGTTAAACTAGAACGTGAACAATCTATATACACTGTGAAAATCACTTCATGTATGATATTTCACGAGGAGAATATCATATTGTTGGCGTTATCTCATTTTACGATATACAAACGGAGTAACTTGAATTGCCTTAAATCATTTTTGGTTATGATCCTTATATAATCAGAAAAAAAAAATTTGAAAATTCTGTTTGTCTGGACATTTAAATTATGTTTTATTCATATGTTTATGAATTCAGTTTTGAAACCAATATAAACAATGAACAGAACATAAACTTCAGTCATTGAGTTAACATACTTTTTAATTTTGAGTTTAAATTGTACTTTAATTTACTTACTGTCAATTACACTTACTAATTGAATAAAAATTCTGTTTGGAAAATTGACTTTTTTATGATTGCTAAATACTTTGACGATATTTAAATTAAAATTCAATGAAAAATCGAGTATTTCGAAAGTTTTTTCGAGATAAAGAAAGACATACTATTTCTGAAATAATTAACAACAAAGACGTAGATTGGTGAAAACATATTTTTAAAAAACAAATTAACTTTTTTTCTATTTATTCATTAATGTCTATTTGTGAAAAAAGTTTTTCATTAAAACCGATCGAGTCGATCACATTCAAGTCACTCTGCTGGACGGTCCCCTTAATTAAAACGTTTTTATTAAACTCCTTTCAGTTTCTACATTCATAAGAAAAATTGTGCGCGATATTTTACCGAACGATTCTCGGAAAACTGTTCAATTGCACACTCCACAATCAAAGTTAGATTGATAGTCAATAAACTGATTAATTCCTCACAGATTTATTACAAATCAAAAATTCGAATATAATTAAAAATATCCAAAGTTCCACAGAAAATTGAATGCCGAGATAGGGAGAAATTCATTCCGTTCTAGAATGCGCGTTGCATATCTGAAATTTTCATTTCTCACTGAAGCGAAGGATAATGTTTGACGTAATTTTTTCCCCATCGGCGATGGTTTGACAAACACTGATTACTGTACGGGGCACCCGGGCGCAGATAAGCGTGGTTAGTCAATTTCCTTTATCAGTCTGAATTGCGGTCGTTATCAGACGAAAAGAATTTCGACGGCCAAGAATTGTACGGGTGTGAGTCGGATTTTGCTTCTTAATGCTCTTTTCTCAACTGCTTCGAGAAAATTCATTACGACAGAACGACTTTCCCGGTAATCCTGTGTAGATTCAGTGTGCTCGCATCGGCAAAGTTGTATAATCATTTGCATACCGAAAAAAATAACAAACAGCAACGATAAAATATAGTTTCCAACGACAATAAAAAAATAAGGATTACGCGAAGCAAATTCGAAATTTGCTTTGGCACGGTTTGTTGTTTATCACCGGAGCAATTTTGTTATTTTCCGAATTCGCAGGACAGTGTTCAACCTTCGTTTCACAGTCCACGTAAACCTTTTACATTCAGAAAATCACGCGAACTTTCTCACCAACTGTGTAATTGAAAAAATAAACCAAGACAGAATAATTTTAAGAATCATATACGAAGAGACTCTAAGTGAATTTTCGTAATTCATTGCTCGACTGCCGAGGGTACATAGTTTTAGAGCGCTGTAGCGGATTTAATTAAATTACGTTTCATGCGCAGGTATTACGTACCTTAGAATTAAATGTTTCGTAAAGCTAATCGCCCGTCCAAAGTTGCCATTCGCACGTACAGTGAAAATTCGAAGCTCTATTTTTCAGTACTCACAAAAGATACCGGTACAAAAAAAAAGTCTATCGAAAACATTTTTCACTATCTTGTGTGAAACAAAATTCAAGATATCCAAAAACTATTTACTATTACACGCGCTCATGTTTAACAAGATTGTACCAGCTGGTACAAAACAAGGTAAACAAAAACACAAACAAAACGGCATGCTCTCACCTTTGAAACAAAATGAGTGGGAACGAGATATTTAAGAAAATGCAAAGTTTAGTATATAATTTACGTCTGAGATGGAAATTAATTCTCTGTTATGAAGAGCTGCATTTTTTCTTTTAATCTCAGACCCCCACGCAGTATAAAAGATGAAGGAGCGCTTTTATAATTATATATATTCATGTAATTTCATTCGGTGGAACTTGTTTGTGGAGTTTTCTCGAGATCATAATATACTTATAATATCCTCCAATTTCGGAAGATCATAAAGTAACTCCTGAACAAAGACCGGCGAATCAGAGTGATGAAAAAATATCGAACACAATTATTGACTTCTGAAGTTCCGAGTAAATCACACGAGAATGAAAAAAAATTGTTACCGATAATTGCGTTATTGCAGCAAACGTTACGATGATAACGTTACACATAATAACATTATACCAATTTGCATAATAACGCAAAGAATTTCATTCCACTGCGAGAAGTAAGAACTAAAATGAATTAACGTTTGATTAACGTGGTTTCATTTCTTCGTTTTATTATAATTATGGAGTAATTTTGCTGTGAAAGACGTGAAAAAAGAAAAAAAAATCATATAATAAATTTAATGATTGACTCAAGAACTATACAGGACTTGACGTCGAAAAGCTTCATTAGTTTGGAGTGATCTTGAGCCGAACAGAATCTTATCTATAGCGTCCCTCGGCGTGACTAAGGCGGTGTAACGACACTGTCGCAGCTGAGACGACGTGTCAGGTTGTTTAATAATATTCCTACAAGCTTTGAACCCAATCATGATCCAATTAGACAAATTGTTATATAACAACCAGAGTTGGGGAAACCGGTGGAGGGGAGGGGGAAGAAGTAAAAAAGCTAATCTGCAAGGTGGAGAGAGCGCAAAAAAGGAAACTTAGAAGTCGCGTGAAGTCGTCATATTTTACGTGTCGCAGTCTTGAGTATCGAAGGAGCGATATTGCTAGGTCCTTTTGGAAACACGCGGCGCCTAACGACCCTTGCATTGCAATTTGTAGTTTTTCATCTGTGCAAATGAATCGTAAAACGAGCGAGCGATCCGCGCGCAAACAAAAAGGCGCCGCATCGCTTACGCGATGTATACTTTGGCACGTAGTAATCGGGACTCTCGAGCAAATATCGATGAAACGGGAAAGGTTTCATCGCTATTTGTCGCGCGCTACGGGCGATTGGCTTTTATTTTATGTCGAAAAACGGTCGTAACTCGAGCTGGCGCGTCGTCAAGGAGAAATCGAGAGTTGCGCGCCGCGAGTCTTTTTAACTGGATGACTGCAGCGATTTGTCCTTTCTTTTTGCCGTTTTCCTCAGTCGAGCTCGGTAACTCTATCAAATCGCTTTTCGTATGGATAGAAAAGCCCCGACGAACGACGGAGACCGACTGCGACGCTTCACTTGGCAAATAAATAGACAATAAGGAATAATATATATGTGTATAAATGTACCGGTATATTTATATATATATTGGATGGGTATATCTATTCCCTTGCTAGTCGCGCAAACATTCGAAAAACTTTATGGAAACAGCTGCGCGCGGGCGCCCACTCATTCGGAAGCAACGAAATATGAAAGCACGCGCGCCCTTTTAGACACAATAGACTTTTGTACCAAGCGCATGGAAATTCGATGAGAGCGATGCAAATAACTTTATAAAGTCATATCCGACGAGACGGGGAATAAACAAAGTTTGCCGCGCACAACGTTTTCGATGCGGATTATGCGACTATCGCGTATCAAAACGTCGAACTTCCCACGAATAGTTTTTCAGTTCCGCATGCATTATCGTGTTTTGAGTTTTGCATTTCTGCTCGCGAGTTTCTCGTGTCATTAGAACCGCGATCGCGATTCAGTCGTATGCGCGGCGATACTCGCAAAAAAATTCGCGCCATCCCATTCAGAATCTCTCTCTCGCGAGCTTTCACATTTTGTTGTTGTTGTTTTGCTGTATACCCACGTTGATATTAGTTTTGAAACCCAAAAATCCGCTGTGAATTCTACTTATTGTTTTCAACATTTTCATCAACTTACCTATATCTTTTTACGGTCTCGGCAAAATTGTTATGAATTCCAATAATGCATATCCATTTATCGACTGGAATCTGAAAACAAAAAAAAAATAATTCTGATCAGGCTCGATAATTAAAACTTCCGTTTAATCAATCTTTTGCTACCCCCTTTGAGTTATTTTAATTAAAAATGTATACGTCAGTTTATGAACGGTATAAGTAACATTCAATGGCGCCCAGGCCTTTCGAAAATCTGGCGCAACGCTAATCACTATTAAATATTTACTGTGTGTACATTTTTACAAGGTCTTTTGGAACGGCCAGATGTATACGTTGCACGTGCACACAGAATGCAATGGTAATAACGCCCTTGTGTTATTGTTTACAGTCGAGAAGTTTTTATATGCTGGGAAAGGTAATGCAATGCGAGCATTTTGACGAAGTTTTTAGTCAACTCTCCGCAACGCGTTAATGAGAGCGCCTATCGTTACAATTCAGAATTACGAATGCGGATTTTGGTGACAAAGCGTTAACGTTCACCTTGTTTTTCCACATTAATGCTGAAACAAAGGTATTAATAAACTCACCGCGGCAAGCTAACTGGCAGCTTTTTCAAAAGTCTAACTTTGTCGCGCACACCTTCATTTGTACCGAGCAAATTCGCGAAACACCTCCGCGAGCAATTTTATTTTATGCCTGTTGAATGAGATTATTCTAAATTATTAATATAATTATACGCGGACTTGTTTCGATGCACACGAAACAGTGCCGAAGGCATATAAAAATGGCGGACAAATTTGTCCGGGCTATTGCTTATCGACACTGGCCCATTGTGATCGTAATAATATGAACCGGCGTTGCAAAGCTGCTTCTAACGATCGCTGATTGTCTAGGTGTGCCCATATCCTCTGCCATTAAATTACTCATTGTTTGTGTTAAATCATGGTCATCGCACATCCGAAATTACGAAATTTTGATTGTTACATTTTTGTTACTTTTTTTCCTCTCCCTCAAATTGATTTGAAATCGTTTATTACGATATAAACAAAACTAAATGCTTACGTGTTTTTCATGCACACACAGGCGGACAGACAGTTTAATCATTTTCAAACACGATTATATTATCAATAATTTACATAATAATGAAACATTTTCACTGTAATAATTTAAGGTTATCATTTGGCTATTGAAAAACAATGATTAACTCATGTATGATATTAATCACTAAGCAAACAAACAACATGTTTACAGAAATGTTTCGTGTTCACACAGTGCGAATGTGCACAGTGTTCAGGTGTATAAAATAGCGTTACATTCTGACGGAATTAAATTTTGTGAATTTGGTAAGCTCCCTAAATTTTCGACTCGAAAAATCTAAATGGTTTTTATCATAAATTATATAATTATTTGTTTTTCAGATTAAATTTCCAAGGAAATTTGTGCCTCAGTTTTATTTTAAAAATAGTCGCAATGATTTTGTGTTTTCGCATGAATTGGTATCAATTTTTTATAACCAATTGTCAATGAAAAAATAATGTTGTCTGTTGCAGAAAAATGGTGCAGATTTTTTTATCTCGACACAGTGCTCGAACAGTTAGTGGAGATAAATTTTGAAATTGGAATCAACCGTATATGACCGAATCTTGATCAGGTCGAATAACGCATTCACGTGAAGCAGTCAGATGTAAACATTCTGTTCTTGATTGCACCTCGTGACAAACACAATCTCAATCGTGATGGGCTCAGATAATGGTAACGGCCGGAAATTGCATTCACCCGTGCATTTTCTGCTGGTGCATATAATCTTTCCTGTCGTGATTTATCACACCCAAGATGTTTTCTGACCGATTTTCTTCATCGAAGCTCGTTGTCGGAACTTACGGTGTCGATCCGTGTGTCACCGGACGGATATCAATTATCAATACAATAGTCCGCATTTACGGTTCAATTAAACGCCATAATGCAAAATGATATGAAAAATGTTTGCATCTTCAAAAATCATAGCTAATGGACGCTTTCAGAAATTTAAAAAGATGAAAATGGTCGCACATTAATCAATTTTTTCCTCTCTCGGTTTTTTTTTATTCTGACAAATTTTTTTTTCTTAGAAAATTGAACAATTCCGTCGGACAATTATTATTATGAAATTCATTCGTCTTTATTTGAAGCATTTTAAAAATATTCGCTTCACATTTTGGGGATCGATCGTTCCGAAGTCTGATCATATGTTATAGTACGGTAAATATAGTATAGCACAACCTCCGTGACCGAAATTTGTGAACTATATTTTACTTAAAGTGGAAATATATAGGTATAAGTACACAAAGGTTTTATGTTTCATAATATCAACAATGGACAATGGCTAATCTTCACATGCTTAAAGGACCCGGGTGGCTCCGAAGCCGTCTTTGATATCGATATTTTGTTCAAAAAGTGGTTTGAGGTTGCTTCACAAATGTATGACCTTCAGATTAACCGGGATCAAGCGTAAAATTTTGAAAATAATTCAAAATCACTTGATGAATATTCTATAACGGAGTGCGCAATTTACATTTACCTCGATCCAACGTGATTGAACGCGGAATTCGTCAGGTGGAATAGCAGAAGCGGAGAGTTTACGATTTGAAATTTTTTATCGCCAAAGACCACAAGCATATAAATCAATGTGTATCCAAAAGTTGTAGATCGTATATCGCATCTCTAATACTTTTGGCAAGTTGGTATTTATTTTCAAGTCGGCGGGCGACCATCGGCTAAATAAATTAACGGCTATTTTTGTTATCGCGCGGCAAACATGAATGAGTAATTGGCATAAACGGTGACGTAACGGCGTCATCTTTCAGCGAAAAGAAAAAACGACCCGAAAGCCGGAATGAAAAGCCAACGGCGGATTAACAAAAGTGAAGATAGACGCGATGCAACGAGATCGGTGTGGCTAATTCTATATTGCGAGCTCGGACCAATCCGCAGCGAGATCGTGCAAATAAAACGTTTAAATCGAGCGTTGATTTTCTCGGGCATAAATTTCAACGGACAACACTGCGCGGCGTTTTTTTTAATAAAAGCCGTACCACGGTGTGACATTCTGTCTAATGAAATATGGCATTGCAGTGTTGTACATACGATTATTCGTTGCGTAGATGTGTGCAATTTGTTAGGTGTTCTTGCGTTTACCGTTGTTTACAACGTGTGCACTCTAATGTGCCTTGAACCGAGAAAAAGTTGAAACGCGCCGATTCAATGCACGTATTAAAGTAACCGAGCGATGCGTGCTATGAAAATAATAGCCTCTGCACTTGCGTTTTTCCAACTTTAAATATAAAAATATGGTCAACACTGTGTTCGTATTGAATTTCAGATTTTGAGGTACGACGAATATAAAAAGTTGATAGGTTGGTGAAAAATCTTTCTTTGTGAATATTATTCATGATATAATATTTTTTTATATGTCTTTATATTTATGTTTTATTAGGTATTAAGTCGTCAATATCTGTAGACAATAGAAATGTTTGACAATTTAATTATACAAGCTTCAATAAATGGAACAATTGTTGGAGTAATTTGTGAAATGTATTTCACAACGATAAAGTATCATTTTTCTTTCGACATTTGAAAAAATCGAGAGAATCTTTGTTGGCTTTCATTATTTACCATTTACGTCAATAAGTTTATTATTGTAAAAACAAAATATTCTTTAATTGGATTTAAAGCGAAATAAAATTAAAAAATCATAATCAAATAGAAAATGACGATAAATCAATGAATTTATATAATTTAATTAATTTGTGATAATAGACAATCAAGAATGGAAATTACTATTTTTTCAGAACCATCATTTTTAGTTTAATAATGAATTACCATCAAATTGAAAGTTCAACTTAAAATATCTTCTCCAGATACTTGTTTTTACAATGTTTCTTTCATTAAAAAGAATCTCGAGAAATTCGTATTCTTGGCTAAAATTCAAGACAGAACAGGTGTGTTTGCTCCAGTTATATTTTCCTTACTTTAATTCACCATTTTCAAGAATGTTCAAATCATATTTATTGACAGACTAAGACTTTTATTTTTAAAATAGTCAACATCATCGTATTGTTTGAAAATTAATTCAGTAAATGTCGTATGACTTAATGGAATATAAACGAGCAAAATTTTTGTACAAATGATTATCCGTGTCGAACAAATTGTTCACCGATGATTACATAATCTAACCAGTTCAGTAGTCCGTGAGTTGAAATTATTGTACAGATTTAATTAACACGATATCTAACAATTTATAGCTTAATTTAATTGCATTAAGCATCTGCAAAATTTAATTGGTTTATTTCATGATCTGAAAAACGGATATCAAATTTTTTGTCGAGAATTTGTTTCAACCATTCAATAATTAACAATCAAATAATTTTATTGGTTGAATTGCAAGCTTTACTTCATTGATGAAAAAAGACTGCACTAAAGAAATGTAACAAAAAAAAATTCGATACGAAGCAATCATTTTTATACTGATATATTTTATATATCTTTTTTATATAAAAAAAAGTCGTAGCAAATTTTTATAGTGCAAGTTTCAAAGAGGTAGATGTACAGATATAAAAGATATATGAGAAATATAGAAGGTTTACCTTCATTATGATATATTGAGAAAAATGGCACATAAAAATGTATTATGCTGATGAAATTTGGACAGGCTGACGTTTTATCTTTGTTTAGTCGCTGGGTTATGTCAAACGCATATTGACGTATGTAACGAAATTGAAAGAAAAATTGTAATAGCAAAATCATTCAAAATTACCATCGATCAAACGGACTGTGTGTTTAGCTGAATGTATAGATTTTTGATTGAAAGTTATATTGGAGTACACGCGATATTAGACTGAACCTCTGCTTATGTTTCGTTAATCAAGATTCGATAATATAAGTGATGTATATGTATTCTGTAAACACTTTCGAACTCTCTACTTTACGAGAGATTTGCGCAAAGCGCAGATTTAATGAGAATCGACATGATTACAGATTTACGTGAAATAACGTTGGGCCAAAGTAGAAGTATATTCCCATTGTATTATATTTTCATATAGAAATTTCTGCAAAAATTTTAATCCTATTATTCGAGTTTTAAGTCACATGAATTATGTTCAAAAACAAAATAGTTATAACGAAAAAACATTTGATTTTTTTGAAAATACATTTAAAAAAATAGTTATTAAAACACCAATTATGCAAATTATGAATCCAAGATCTTCGTAGCGTAAAAAAACGATAGCACAAAGTCGGCAAAATTAACATTCTCATTTTACGGGTGTGACAATGAAAATTGCCTGAAAAAGCGTTTTCGTTAAATACCGTCAAAAATATACCTCTGGTATAATCATGCTCAAAAGAATACCTAAAATTGCGGTGAAACCGTTGATAAAAAAAATATTCGCCAATTATTTCATGTAAGAAAATAACTACTTTTGTGAGCTTTGGAGTTGCTTTGAACAAAAGTGGAGGAAACCTAACCACTACTTAATTTGAACTTTGCACAAGAAAACAAGCTAAGCGTTATTTTTGAAAGGAGTTTTTAAGTTGCGTTTATATAAAAATTCAAGAAACAAAATTACAGACAAAAAACGTAATTACATAATTAGCTTCAATCCGAAGATCAAAGTAGTTCATTTATGTTAAATGAGTAGCAGTTGTATTCGTTAATTGTAGTGAAACTTTCAGATTAAGTCGAAATTTTTTCAAAAATTCACAAAATTATGCTTTAGGCCAAATGTCATATTTTTTAAAACAAAAGAAAACAGTATCAAATGTTCAAAAAAATTGTTAACACAAGGAGAGAAAGAATATAGAAAACGTCCAAAATTTTTCAAAAATTTTACAATAAAGTACAGTAACGTGGTCATAAGAAAAAAAACAAAAGAAAAATACTATTTTGTTACATAATTTCTATCATGCAAATGATAATTTTTCTATATGGTATTGTTTAATGTAATAACAATGTCATTTATGACTTCGTTACTATACTGTCTGGTATTTTCAATATAATCTTTTTCTCCGTGCACGACAGGAATCAAAAAACATCTATAGAGTTTTACAAAATCATATAACTAGTACCCTTTTTGAATTTTATATCAGTAGTCGATGAAATTTTGTAAAATATTGTTGACTTTTCAGTACTTTCAAATAAACTGTTTAAAAAATGTGAACTTTTCCATCTTGAAAAAAAATCTCATCCTATTTAAATATGCTTGGAAAAATATTATTAAAAACAATTTACCAAACTCAATTAAAAAAAAGTATTTTCATTGAAAAAATGAAGCTTGGGCATGGTGATATTGAAATGGTAAGAGAAAAGAGACTGGCACTTGTGACGTGACATCAAAAGCTCTTCAATTGCGCGACGTTTCAAGTAAAATCCAATGAAAACCGAAGACGAATTGGGCACGCGCGAACTCGGACTGCACGTCGTTTTGCATACATCACATTCATCATACGGTAAATAAAAAGACCTTGGTCGTTACACCCGAACCGCGAACACACTGTATAATTCAGCGTATTGCTGAAACATGTATGCGTGATTTCAAAGCCAATTTTTTCCCGAGAACAAGCCGCAACATATTCGCAAGCGCGACGGTTGATTTCGAGCTGGTCTTTGCAAGGATGATAGCAGCTAAAAGTTTCTTTTACAGTACATGCAGCAGCTTCTCCTACATTTGCTGAGCGTGAAATTAAATTTTATATTCTCGACTATTGTGTGTTTTAGACGCATCTCCGACGTTTTCTTCCATCTATGATTTCCCCCTGTAACAGAATCTTTTCAACGCTCTTCTTTTCACCAAAGTAAGCGTGTTAAGTAGGAACTTTCACGAAACCATCTCATCGGAATTTTTCTTACCTCAGAGTTTCAACGTAATATAACAAAAAAAAATGTTTAGATTTTTTTAGATTATTATAAAATTACTATGAAATTTATGCAATATTCTGACGAAAAAAAAAGGAAGTCAAAAATAAAATAGTACACGCATGAATGCTTTGTGAAACGCAGATAACTTTTTGAAAGGAATAGTTCACATGATTATTATAACTTGTTTATAACAAAATGTTTTTTGAAATTCCCATGTAACTATGAAAAATATTTCAGTCTTATCGTATTTTCATAATAAAAAGAATCGCTACGTCCCTTGTGCTTATTACGACCGTGCAATTCTTGTAAGTTGACCTGCAAGTTTGTGCACGGCTCGAGTTTGAACTTATGAGATGCGGCCCTGTAATAAGACTGAAAGTTGTTTGATAAATAAAGGGCAGCGCGTACCTTAGAAAGTATTCTTTTACATTTAAAAATTGTTTTGCAACTTTGTGTTACTTTTTCTTTTTCCTTTGTCATCGAATATTATGTTTTCATCAAGATGCTTTGCTACACCGTAAATCGCAGGATAATAAAAAATATGAGCAAGTATGAAAAATTATATCTAACAAGTTGTTGTTGTTTTTTTCTTTTCCATCTTCCACGTTTTGTCGTGAATTTTTGTTTTCAAAAGCGATAGATTGTGGAGGAACATTAATGATTTCTGTACTTTACGCGATTAACATAAAAAGAAATGTTGTTTGTTTTTAGTTTTGCAAAAAATAGACTCATATTTTAAGATCATATCGTTTGGTGAATTTTACGTTATGATGTTATCCACGACCGTATTATTGGAAAATGCAGCGCGAATGGTTACTTTCTGATGAAGTGGCGATACCAGATACTACAGTAATTTCGGGTTAGCTAAACCGCATAGTTCAATCAGTAGAAGCTTTTGCCTGGCATTCTTGAAAATGGTTTTAAAGAAACAAACGATTTTCGCTGTAAACATTTCTAATTGCGGGAGTCGGTAATTCTAAGACTGAATTATTGATCAATGCAGTTACACGAAATAAGTTAATTGCAAAATAATGAAAATCGTGAAAAATTCGAGGTGATAACGCTCTGATTGCAAATAATTCGATCGACTGCGAGAGATAATTGATATTAAAAACACATTGATTAGAAGAAAAAAAAATTTTTTTTCACGAAACACGGTGCTCAACTTCTCGAATCACGTCTGGAGTTGGAATTCAATGGGTTTCACCATTTCATATCCTGTAACCGGCTCTTCATTTTTGTTTCGCAGACATGCAGTTTGAACAGATGAAAATAAATTGTCAAAGTTCATCGTCAATTGAAAGTTCAGTAGTACAAACTTGATGCAGTCAGGCGAAGTTTTCGATTGTACTTTCAAAACAATGCGTCAGTTCAAGGAAGCAAAAAATTGATCCTTGGGTATATAATTTCAGCGCAGTCTTTGACGTTTTTTATGTGATTTTTTTTTGCACTTCGCGAGTTCTTTGATTACAAGCTCATCTCGAATCTTTTCACTTTTTCTGTCAGGGACACTAACAGAGACACTGCTATAATTTTTTTTACACTTTTTTTTTTCAATACGCGAGTATTTTTAGCCAACTTTAGACAGACAAGTAAAGCTTTGATCAGCACATTATACGTATAGATTTGATACTAATTAATGAGAAATCTCCGAGCACGGACGTAATTTCTGGTAGAAAGCGATGTTGCATTATATTAACATTGCCACAGGCATTGGTATCTTTGGTGCACGGTAGCTATATTCACGTAAACTTGATAGTTCTGACTAATTGGCGCTCTGAAAATCACTTGCAATGACACAGAATGGCTTCAATTTATTTACCCTAATTCCGGATTATCACATTAAAATCGAAACACACTTCACATAAAACTTTATGTTGTTGTTTATTAAAAAAAACTTGTTGCTCAGTTCAACAATTGGGTCAAAAATTTTTCGTCCCAGCTTGTGAATGGATATACACCGACTATTCAATTTCAATTGAGTTCATTGTTCATAAGAACTATTCTCCAGAATGATTAATTAATTGTTCCGGTGATATCGACATATGAATGAATTTGTATGTAAATAATAATTGATTGACGAAATATGAAAGTCAAATTTATTTAATTTTTGTTCGATTCTGGTTTTCAGCGGGATATTTATGAGGAGTAGATGAACGCGAAAATATATATATAATTTCCGGCCGAGGACTTGGGAAACGTATAAACAGCTCATAATACGATTCACGTGTTCCGTTCATCGCATCACGTATAATTCCAATTTCAAGATTCACGGGTTTCGAGGCCTTCACCATGGCGACTACATTGAATGGCGCACGTGAGAATAGGGTGCACGCACTTCTGCTGCGAGTTATGCAGATAACGCCAACTCACGTATTGCTTTTATACGTGTCTCCACTATGTGACGCCGTCTGCGGCTGGCGTCCAGCCTCATGCGGACCCACCTCGACTTAAGCCATTTTGCCTGACATAACGTGCGCACACTTATTAGGCTGTGGTTTACGCACACGCATCCAACCAAATGAACCATTCAACCGGCAACTCTCATAATTTACGCTTTACGCGCACAGATCCTACGGAGGAATTCATGTTAATTCGCTTAGAATGAAGACATATAGTCGCGAGGTAATTCCCAATGTTTCATGGCTCTATGCTAATGATGAATTCCTAATATATTTCATTCGAAATTTATCATTGTTCCAATTGTTGCATTATAAATTAAACAGTACTTTTTTCTTTTTTTTTTTTTTTTACAGACGACGATTTGGACTCGGCTATAAACTCAAATATTGCTGGCACAAAACTTGAAACCAATTCTCGAAGGAAACTTTAATGCAAACAATATTTTGCCTAATCCACCTCCACACGGCAATAAAATTATGCATATCGCGAAAACTTATCTGCCGGCTATGTTGCACTGGGGATTTTTTTTAATCTTCCACGAGTTTGCTGTATTGATTTAACATAAAAGACGGACAAAAAGTTCACACAGGTGTCTAAATTTTTTTTTCGACACGCAAAATCATAGAGATTTTTTACTACGGCGAGGGATTGAAAAAATTGGCTCCTGATATGGAATATCGAATACGAATTATTGAATGCAGCTAAATTTTCAACAAGTGGACGTCATGTATGAAAACCAGTGATAATATAAATGTCCCGAAATGTATAATTATTCCTTCCGAGTGTATTATTTCATGAATTATTATTACACTTTTTTATCTTGTATTTTTTGTCATTTGAGCTTTTTTTATTTTAGATTTAAAAGTTGATAATTGAACTAAAAAATCATGTTTGTGTTTAACAGAGGCGGTTTGAACGAGACACTTCCGCAAACATCAGTAAAATGTATTACATGTGTCCACATAGTTTCAATCAATTTTGGATCAATTGGACATTCTTTTACATATGCGGAAAAAGCGAGGGAGGAGTGTGCAAAGAGCGTGGACGATGCGAGGGAGGTCAGAGCCATAAATATTCATTGGCTTATTGCTCAATAAACAGATGTAACAACAAATTTCAACAAAATTTGATTTCATACAGCGTGGGAAGTTACACATGCGTGCAACATTTCATAAAAGATGAGGTAGAACTATATAATATTGCGTTACAAGATTTAATACTATCTCTCGTTAAGTTTAATAAAATGATAATAATTAATACAACATTTTAAAAAATCTTATTTAAATGAACATACATAATTAAACGAATAATAATTATATTAATATTATACGAACGATATGAATTTTTTTTTTCAAATTTTAATCGTAGTAATAATGTACAAGTTTTTTTAGGTATAAGAAAAAAATTGAGTATATATGAACAGTAGAAAATTGTTAGTAAAACAATTTCCTATAATTCTGAAAATTTTTCACTTATCGCTAGAATCACCTTAAATCTCAATCAGTATAGCAAAAAGAAAAGTTGAGCGAACATGAAGGTTGAAATAAAATTCGATCAAATGGCTCGCTGTTTTGTAAACACACCGGATCGGAACGATATTAAATGAGGGGAACGCTGATGAAATGAAGATCAAAAAACTCAATGAAATTCGAAGCTCGGCAACTTGCTGTTTGATTCGATGAATGGTAATCGAAAAGCATTTGAGAGTCATATGTGTCAAGTGAATGTTGAAAAACAATCGATCATATTATTTGCATGAGCGGTTTTCTATTAAAAGACGAAGATAATGAAAGCTCTTGACAGTGTTCAACAATTAAATAAAGTGATTTTATGCAATTTTCATAAAAGCAGGTCAACGAAAATGAACCTATCTCTTCACGTCCTTAAAAGTTCTAAAAAAATTGTATCCATCAGAGATCGTTAAGCTGAAAATTACGTTCTATGACGCAATTCAAGTCAACCTATGATGGCTAACTTTAATGATTTAAATAATCGTTATTATTCACAGTTTTCATACTCAATTGTCTTCATTGACGTATATATAGTAGCTTAAGTACATCACACTTTATAACATCGTTTTGGTACGACAGGAACTGATGAAATCAAGAGGTTTCTAGCATTTCTTACTCTCCTGTTACTGAATTTGTATATCTGTTATAAATATAATCCATTTCCAAACCGAAATTGTTTACAAAATGGAATTTGTAATTACAAAAAAATTTTAATTAAGTTAAACATTGAATATTCTTAATTGTCCTAACCTTTGAAGGAAAAGGAAGAATTTTTTAGTCCGGCAAAGTTCTCAACATTTGTTTCTTCAGTTTACAGCCCCAAAGTGTAGGTAGCTGAAGTGCATTGTTTTTATACACCCGACAGTTTAAAAATGTGATTAAGTACTCTTCTCACGAGTTTGATAAAAAATTTAATGAATGTATTTAAACACTTACATCGAACAAAATGTTTGAAAAAATTGTTATATTATAAGTTTGTTTGTAAAAACCTGTAAATGGATTTGAGATAGGTTTCTGACCAGACGGTGTGATCTGATTGCGATAATCCTCAAAGTCTGTTTTGCCTGATACGGCTTAAAAAGTTCTTATGAGGAACCATTATTATCAGGACATTAAATTTGATTGTACCTGATTATACGCGTTGAATGTATATCCACAATACCTGTAACTCAAAAAGTTCCGGTCAAAGTCTTATTTCAAACCAAATTTTTTTTTCCTACCAGAATCATAGATCAAACTGATGTACAACCTCTGTTAGAATGTATGATGTAAGCGTTCACAACACTCAAAAACTTGTCTAAAAGTATATACCCCCGAGCACATTACAATTCGATATAGAAATTTCATTTCACATGTTTACGTAAATGTATTGATCTGAAGACGTGCGGAGCGCTTTAATTCTTCCTATGCAAATGTATGTAGCTCACGAAAACGAAATATATTGAAAATACATTACTACAATTGTAGTACACAGAGTATTATATTAAGGATTATTTGATTTTCGGAATACACAAGAGTTTAACTTTCATTTTTTCCCCCTTCAATTTATAATATATTCCGTTACATAATTTTAGTGTGACAATTAACTTATGTAGTTGGTTTGACGGATTAAAAAAAATTAGTCCACTTTGATAAGGTAAAGTTAACGTATCACATAATTAATAGCCTTCAGAATATCTTATTAGTGCGAGTGCCAGTGGTTTCTTATGCGCAACTTTAGTTCGCGTCAGTGTCCCCATAATCGTCTTCTTAAAAGTTCTTTCACTTGCCAACTCAGCCGTGCATGCTTGAGATGACTTTCGACAGCGAAAGAGAAGCTTTTACCAGTCGTGTGTTACGTGTTCACCACAGAAAAACAGCGCACGTACGTTTACGAATTGACACGAGTGTGCGCGCAACTTGTGCACGTATATAGGCGACACGTAAGGCTGGTTTGAAGCCTTCGCTTTCCACCTATTAAGTATACTTGAGTTGATACAAAGCCGCCCTGAAACTTCAAGACTAACGACGAAAAGCCTTTCGACGAAATACTTCCCGCGGCGAATCCCGGCCGTACGCATCGATTACTGATCCCTCGAAACATCTCCTTTAAATTGCCAGATTCTTAGTATCACTCACTATTATAGTTTTGCAATCTCATTGATTAACATTCAACTACCAATGGGAAAACTGGGCTTAAATAAAATCAAATCGGATATTCTCAGAAATCAACGAGTTGTTTCGAGTGGAACGAAAATTCAGTTTGAATTCATGCCAAGATTATATTACCAACTGTATTTAAAACAACTTTTGTTTGCATTGATTGAATAACGCAAAATTTTGTTTAAAATATATAATTTCAAAAGTGGGACGAACTTCTTTAAAGCCACGCATTAAATGTTTCTCAAACGAATCAATGTTGGGGATACATACAAAACCACATTTAATCAAGCTGCAAAGTCAAATTGTTTTGCAACCGAACCAGTGATGAATTTAATTAATGTCGGCATGCCATGTATGCACGTATGTTGATTATGTTACACCCGTGCATGCAAATTACACGTACACTTTCTTTTTTTTTCGTAAACTAACGGTGACAATTATTTGTTTCAACTTAATTATTACTACTGAAATAATAGATGCAGCCTGCCGAAAAGGTTAAGTACGCGAAACTAATGATACCTAAATGAATGAAGATTGAAAGTGATGAATTGGGAGTTACATGCAAATTTCTTCCCACTGTAAGCTTCTAGAATGAAGGGAGAGAAAGAAAATCGCCGACAGTGTACGGGCGGGGTTAAACATTGAAAAATCTATACGAAAAAATTGAATGGTTTGCTGTGTGTGTGTGTTTGAGTTTTGAGAGTTATACAATTTACAAAGAATCAACGCCGTGAGAAGCTAGCTGTGCGTGGCACAGCCGTGATATCCACAGTTTTTCTTCAGGGCAAACGAAACATTATCGAAACGTCGATAGATATTCTTATTTTTCCGCAACGTTGCCTTTGTTCAGTCAGCTAAAAAATTAGTAGGTTGATAGGTGATGAATGTAAATTCTTTAAAGAAACTACATCGTTTGAAAAAAATATAAAAATGTTCAAAAACTTGCATTTAATCTGAGCTGAAAATGTGTACAAAAAAATGTGACATTTTTTATAAACAATAATTGTTGTTGAAAAATTATAACTGGTGCTGTTTTTTTCAAAAAGGCTTTTGAGTGTCATCGTGCATCACACAGGAATGCGTTGTTTAAATATTGTGATAGTAAAAAATCGATCGTCTGCCAAGGTGTTATCACCGCGCAAGGTTTCATCAATAACAATGGTCCCTCCGAGCTGTAAAAAGTTATCACGACATCGCTGCTTTTTATCTTTTACGTTTTTTCATAAGGTTCTTTGAAGTTACGATAGAGACGTAAAGTTACGACCCGAGACAGTAATGAAGACGGTTTCTTAGATGTTTTTTCATGAATCTGGACTGTATGAATACAAATACCTACCACGTTGAAATAAATGCCTTGATATTTGAAATATTTCGATTTAGAGACAATTATCGGTGGTGAAATATAACGTCGAGGAAAATGTTTGCTCAATAACTCGAAACATCATGTTTTACTTAAAGTGTGACTTTGGTCGGAATAAATTACTCGGTTTAAATCATTCATAAACTAATTACTTGTTGAAAAAAAAATGTTCGCGATAACCGCAGAAAACTAATAAATCCGATTAATACTAAGAACTCTCGCGAACCGACAAGTAAATTGAATTTGAAATGTTGATGTGTGAACTAAATTAAACATCGTCAATTAAAATGAGACCGTTTTTTATTTTCGCAGAAAATAATTATCGTGACGACTCTCTTCTCCGAAGCCTGTTTTGTTCGTACGGAAAATCTTGCAAATACGACTGTCAATAAAATATTTTCGCCGATAAAATGAATTCAAACGGGAATATCCAACGCATATTTAGAATTTTATGACCTCGTGAAATAACACACAAAATTTAAGAATCATCATGCGACGGTGGAAACGAAATTTGAAGAGCGTATTAAATTTTTCAGATTTTCAACAATATATCGAGAATATTGTAAATTTTGAGTACGTTATATGATCAAATAGTTCGCCGAGTTTTTTTTTGTGCTAGAAAAATAAAATGGATCATCTTTTTATCATATGTCCATTTTATCAGCATACATTTTGAATGACAATGAACTACATCAAAATTGAATTGACTTATTGTTAAAATAATATATGAAAAACAAATTTCCCCTTTGCCGAATATATAAATAAAGAGCGCACGCGAATGTTTGATATTCCAGTGTCGTTCATAGTTTATGGTATCAGTTTAATATTTCACAGAAGCATAAAAATGTATTCCGACCTTGTCCGGTAGTTTTTCAACCTTCAAAAAACGGTCATCAAGACAAAGGTAGTGATATATCAAAGAGGAAAAATGGTCGTGTGATTAAATGACCTGTCGTGTAAATATCAAGTAAGTATTCGTGATCGCAATAACGGTCCTTGCGAATTCCGGTCATTCGCGCACACGCAAAGACTGTCATTTCTTTTTCCGTCCACGATATCGAGAAAACATGGCACGCTCGATTCCATTTTATCGACGGAATTGCGAGGTGTGAAACTGAACGATCTTTTCGGCTCGGCGCCAGGATTCCTTTGGCCACGAATTTCCGGCCTCCGCCCTTAAATCGTTTCCTGCTCTAAGTACCATCAAGGTATATGTAAAATCGTACCTTGGCAATCATCCAGTTTTCACCTTATCTTCGTCACCGGGTCCTACCGCACAATTACAAAACTAACACAATAAGACGACTGCAAATGACAACTAAATCACAAAGACGACACGACTTTGCATCGAGAGATGAAGAAAAATTTTCTCTATGAGACGTTATCTGAAAAATCAGTTGAATTCCATTAGAATATTGGATGAAGTTTATAATCAGATATGTCATGCCAAAATAGAGGTCTATGCTTGGAACCATTTTTTCTCCTCGAACACAATGATTAGCATTACAAAAAAGAAAGTTTGAGATCAAATTTTGATTGCCTGAAAATCACAAATCATTTTAGTTCATTAAACTTTTTCGAAAAATAGAGCAAAAATTGTTCAATGAATCTACTCGGTGAATTGAAAAGAAACGTCAGCGGCATTTACGGTCACGTCAAGTTCATCAAAGAGTGAATCTTAATTAAGATTAATCGTGATCTCACAGATATTCGTCGAATATAAGAATGAATTTTTTTGGGTGTCGCTCGGTACATGCTAATTGATAAAGTTCAGAATCTCGTGCATTCAGAAAAGATCAGATTGTGTACGTTATATATCAGAGAGGTGCAAAACATTTTGTTCACCCATTCCACAATCTCATTCCACAAATGAAATTATAAATCTTTATCCTACTTTATAAGTAGTTTGCAATTTTCTTCACATTTAAAAGTTTATTTTAAAAACGAACGTCTAAAACGAAAAAGAGAAACGTAAATACATTCGTTGTTAATGATACCGGTTAAGTATTCATTTTTTGCTAAATAAGCTGATAAGGAGTAGCGTTTATGTTTTTGTGTCAAGAGAAATGTAGGGTAATGTTTTGTTTAATCGTAACATTACAGTTCAAGTAGCTACATTCTGTTGGAAATTTTTCTCGTAAAGTAGTTAACATCATCAACAAGCGTATCTATCTCCTGGCGAGGTAAATGATGCACATTCCAAGATCGGTGGCTAAAAATACCACGTTGAGGGATGGATGAGGGTGAAAAAGAAGAAAAAGTACAACCAAGACTAAGAGGTAGCAGATCTGAACTGAAATGGAAGTTTTATCAACACGATGCAAACTGCAAATAGCTCTTTTTAGAAAACAAATTTGCTGTCGGCACCAAGAAAAATTGTTCACTAATTCAGAAATAACTCAAAATAAGACAAATTCCTTATTTTCAATTCCGGATGTATTTTGGATTTCTTCAATGTACTTGCATCCTCACTCAGACATCACTCTGTTATTCTAAAATAAATGTACCGAAATTGTTAAATTAAATAATTAATCATATTTACTGGAATGTTAATATACCATATTCGTGAATGAAATTTCGAATGTTGCTATATTCATCTTCTAAATCAGCTTCATTATTAGTCAATTTTCGTTTCACCAACTTTGGTTAACTCGGAAAATAATCAAAAAATTGCGAATAAACAATTTCGTCATGTTTCCAATTGAATTGCAAATATTTGATTTGCATCACATTCTTTGAATAGTGGTGACATCAATATACATATGTGCTCACTATCCGAAATGCCTAGCTGTTGTGCGGTTGAAGCTCTCTACAAAAAAAAAAAAAAATTTTTTTTTATTTCGTGTAACTAACTTTTCTTTCATAAGAGCTTGGACGATGAATGAAAAAGAAAAATCAATACTTCATCAAAACAATGCCGAGAATTGATATAAAGCGGCCTTTATAGTAAATGGATTGACATAATACAATCGATAAGTGGGATAAGCTTTGTTTCCACTGAAATATTGATAACATCGGTTTATTTTGAGTTGAGAAATAAATGAGAGCAAGAAAGACTCAAAATAACAAGCGAACGAGTCAAATTCATGATGGATCATTCGAATCGATTGCCGTAGCTTCGCTTGTTTCGACAGTATTGCTACAATTAACAAGTTAAAACCGTCGCTTTCACGACATGAAGGTAAAAGGTAAACTCAATTAACTCATTCGCAATTAACCGCAGCTCTGTGCACGAATTATAGGCGACTGACACAAAACGTATAGGAGAGTACAACCCAATATTCGCATTCACTTTTGCTATACGAATAACACTCACATAGATGTATGAACATAAATAAGTCTTTGTTTAACCTTATCGTGATATATGTCACAAAGCATGATCAAAGCAAAGGTCATATGCATTCAGTTGTACATTGTGTCTGAACGAGAAGTTACTAAAATGTCGTAAACACGTGTCACTCATGACACTGCGTCTGCTAAATTCGACATTTCACTCAATATACCCCTGCTATATCTTTTTTTTTATAATTCACTTCCTGTTTCCTTATTTCCCCCTTTTTATGACTTTTCAATATCACTTCGAACATAATTTCAAATGTGATGAAAAAATCGTACATAACATTTTTAATAGTCGTAAATATAAGCAATTATAAATCTGATATCGGTATATATATGAATCTTGAGTTTTCACACACACACACACACACACACACACTTAGAAAGAAAACAAAGAACGAAAACAAACAACTTGCGAACTAGAATTTCGTTTTGACACGTTATTGAAAATGAGGAACCGTATATTTTACATCAAGATTGTAGTTCAAGACGTATGACAAAATATCCAGATTGGAATTTTGTCTGCGAGGTGAAAGTTTAAAGCACTTTGAAAGAACTTATTTAGCATCGGGTGAATAAAATTCGGAGACTAAACTTGGCGGAAAGTAATATTCAAAAACGATTTTCGTGTTAAACCTGAATGTTGATATTTGAGTTTGCGCGATCATTATTTTGTTGCGTGATTTGAACAATGTAAATCGACAGCTTTGTTTCGTTAGGTACAAGGAATCGATTAGCAAGCTCAATTGGACTTTCAATACCGGCTGGCGGAGGACTGCCAAGTTACACAGCAGTCAGCCATTCATCGAAAGCTGCGCCATAATTAAAAGATCGAGCAAATGCGACCAACGCGAATGCACTTTCCAGCAACGTATTCATCCCTTGGCTTTACGTGGATTACACTAACTCCTTGCAACTCCTTACCAAAGTCTCTCGTTTCCTCCGTCGCCTTCGAATTTTCCAACACCTCGGTCATCTTTTCTTACTGGCTTGTTCGTTCGCCATCTCGCACTCTCCCTCGTTTTCTCCAATTTTCTAACCACACTGTTCATTTCAATTTCCCAATGATCTGTCAATTTATCCTAATCGATTTAACAATCAAGATAAGGTCGGTACATGGCTGTATATCAATTGCGCTAATAGGCCTTTTTTGGAGACATCACTTGCGCGAATGAAAACTCATCGGTTGCGCAATTGGAAATTCATCACTTGCGGGAATACAAAAAGCATAATTTGCGCAAAACTTGTATAAAATAATATTTTTATGAATCATCATTGAAACGGAATGACGTGGTTTTTCTTTTCTATTTTATATACGAAATTCAGCAGGACTTTGATAATTTTAAAATCCAAAATTATATCAGACAATATCAAACAAATTTAGTTCCCAGCTACAAAAGTGAATTAGCAAACCCTTTCGATGCATTAATAGTCAAGAGAATGTTTTTACATCATGTTGAATTATCCATAGCAGACCTCAATCAACTACCAGTTATTATTATTTTGTTATTACTTGATTATTCTAGTCATTTTATAAGTATAACTCAAACTCATTACTCAGTACCTTTAAACTGACAAAATTGATTGATTATTCACGAATAATAAAGTTAAAATCAAAATTATCGTCATTGACATGATCAGTAAAATTATGTTTTTTCACACATAGTCGATGTTCAACAACAAATTTGGACGAAAATTGAGCGAATTTATAAAAATGTAAATAAATGATATTGCAAAAATATATTATTAGAAACAGGTTGCGAATAAAAATATGTATTTGACAAAATGGCAAAGAACTTCTGAATTTTCGGAGTATTTGTACTATTACAAATCAGAATAGTATTTATATGAAATTGGTTATTTCACTTGCGCAAATGATTTATACTATTTGCACTCATGATATATTTGGATTCGCGCAAATGATGGATTATTATGATTCACTGCAAGTGATGAAAAAAAGTGCTAATATTCACACAAATGTCAATCACCGTGGTACATTCGGTTGTCCATTGTTTACATTTTAATTGTCAATTTCATAAGAAGTCGATTTTTTTGTAGGATTCCAATTTAATAAACAGCTATAAGAGTTGAGTATTTTTTTCTTGGAACAGTGTATAAAAAAGTTGATTTTTTTGGCAGACTCGAAACAAATCATTTTCTTATATAATCTAAATAAAATGGTAGATGTAATTCAACGATCACGCATCGCAATTTCGTATACATAAAGCCAGCCAAGCTTTTTGTGAGTGCAAAACTTTGAAATTCCTGATTGGTCGAAACAGGTCAAGAGCTAAGAAATTGCGAATGCAATTTTCTGATTGGTACATAACTAAAATAAAGAGCTCAACTTCTGCACTTTCTTTTGTTAACATTTTTATATTGACTGGAATGAAGAATTTTTAATTAAAATATACTATATAGCAATGCAAGAACTTCATCAAAATATTGATAAACAAGAAAGAAAAATGTTTATTAAGTTGTTTATAACGAACATTTTATTCGTTAAATACATTTTATTATTATAAAATGGATTTAAAATGAAGCTTTAATAAAGCATGAAAAAGTTGGTAATCATGGAAAGATTGCCTTGTTTAATTAGCATTTACGTAGTTGGTAAATTGATAATATTGAAGAAGTCTACTGAGTGGCAAAACCGCGTGAACGCCATCAACGTCGATTTGGTTATCACATTGTTGAGGACGTAAGATATAATGTCGTAAGTCAGTTATTGTGCGATTGCGATCGTTCACGACACTTTCCTAACCTATTTCGAACTTTGTTACACACCAAAACCACCGTATTAGAATAGAAAATTGATACTGATATATACGTATATACACCGAGCGTATAATTTACGATGAGCAAACATATATAAGTCTACATTAACGTCTCGAATTATAGTTAAGACACTCCATCATATTATATACATTGTAGTAAGAGTTTTACCGTTGTGAATCATTTTCTATCTTATACAAACTCATAATTCATCGTGTTCCGGCACAAATTTTACGATCCAATTATTTTTATAGTTTCAGGTGTAAAATTTGTTGTAACTAAATTTATGTATACTCATAAAAAACTCATGACAAGATTTAAAAATTAATTTTTTTTTGTTTAACTTTGTCGTGCAATTTCGGATTGATTTGAAGCAGTCGAGCGACATATCTTTTGAAATTAACATAAGATTTTAGGAGGACGTTATCATTGAAAATAAATTGTTGAACGTAATGTCGGTCTTGCGAATAGAGCCTTTAGATTATGGTGTAACCCAAGTCTCTCGGCGACAGGTTGAAAGACGCGCCGTCGGCGTAGTTTTATTACGCCGATACGCGATACCACGGTGTTACGAAGGCAGCCAGTATCATGAAGAACGCGTCCTTTTTTTCTTTTTATACGAAACTTGGAATCCATTTTGTTTAGAAAATTGTGTGAATTCGTTTATCGACTGTTTCGTGCTTTTTATCCATTTGCCATGCTAAAATTACAATTTCGAATTTTATTTCAATCATTCGTGACAAAATATTTAGCAACAGTTGTATACTAACATTTCTTTTATATTGTAACAAAAAAATAGATCAGAAAGGAAAAATATTATTTAAAACACAATAAAATAAACACGTGTTCACCTGTTGCTGAATACTTTAATTGTAATTTCAATATGTAAATATCATAACTATCGGATCAAGAATTAGTTTTGAAGTAATGAAATTTTTTATTGTGTTCATTTTTTTAGAGGCGTAAAAGGTTTTTTTTTCACAATTTTTTTTTTTTTTTGACAAATTTTATAGCATGCTAGTAAATAAAAATGATTCAAAATTTAAAATCAAATCGCAAACGAAACAAAAATAAATCAATCTAATAATTTATTCATTGCGTCGAATACAATTAAACAATTTATCATTATTTTTAATTTACAAAAAGTTGCTTGTCAAGTCGATTTTTTTTGTGACGTGAAACTTATATATTTCAAATACGAAATTAAATATTTCTATTTCTAAAACCATCAACCATACTATACTAAAATGAATAAATTAGTTTTCAGAACTACTACAGCCAGACACCACTACAGATGAAAACAATGTAGGACAGTTGTCGGTATGTCAAAAGCTCTATACGTATCACTGTTTTTAGGTAAATTATAATTTTCATGCTAAAATATTTGTGCATTTTTAGGGCATCGTTGAGTACGGCGATATTAACGTGTCTTATAATTTCTGTTGGTATGTGCTCGTGCACTCATGCTATGTGTAATTTCAACATTAATATTCAGCTGCATATCTTTGTATGATTGCGCGTTTCTGATAGGCGTATATGGCAAAAAAAATGTCTTGTCTTTATGTCTTCTATAATAGAGATATTTTAATCACCAGAAATAACATTACGAATATTTTTATTATAATCATTATTATCACTAATGATACTGCTATCGCTGTTTCAGTGGAAAGATTTTTCATTTGAATTTTTCGCTGTATATTACAATATTAATGTGAGTTTGGTTTTCATTTTATGTGATTTTATGTGACATCTCAATTGACAATGGTATAGATTTTACCACTGCAATTACAATATATTCATAAATGATAAATTTTTATTTTGATAAATAAATTTAGTTAATATTTATAACTGGGGCACAGATTTAATATTAAAAATGTTATTAGGTTATATTATTATTTTATAAAAATCATTATAAATTTATGCAAATTGTATTATTGACTTTTTCGTGAAAATGAACATTTTAGTTGAAATTATTTTTAAATGCATTCTGAGTAACTAAGATTTTTTTAGATCGCTCGACTTCTTTTATTGTGGACCCGTTTCGATGTGCATTTTATCTAGATGTCTTAATCTGCATAAACTTAAATATGTAAATTTGCCCAGTAAAGCCCAGCTTTTGTGAGTGGACAGTCTCAACTTTTCTGAAACAACTTATAGTTCTATACAAAGTCTTGCAAATAAAAATGTGTCCTGCCTTGAATAAATATTTGTGAGGTTGCTTGGTCAAGCCTACCAAGTACAAAATGTTTCGGACACAGTCAACTAGAATTCAAAAAGGTAACCTCATATTTCCACAATGTTTTGATTAATTGGACAGATCCGAATATCATAAAATAATTTTGAGTTTTTAAATCATTATTTTTTCTCAAGAATCGCGGATAAATAAATGACTTCGTCATTTCAAGTATAAAAAGTAGTTTGCAGTTTTCCCAGAATGTTAATCGCAATTAACTCAATGGTTGAAGTAAGTGATGTTCAAGCAGTTAGTTCGTTGAAGCCAATTTACATTTCGTTCATCGCGGCGACGTCGAGTTCGTATTAAAATTTTCATATCTCATCTATAGTTTTGAGCATTATTCATCCCCACGACTTCTTAGATCGATTAACAGAGACCTGTCTATTGTCATCAAAAAACGCATTTTTCAAAGATTTTTTTTGTCATTGCCGACTTGATTACGTGAGGTACGATCGACGTATATATTTAGCTCGTTTCTAACCGTACCCTCATTTCATTTTAATGAATTTCTTCGGCGCTGCATTTTTCAATAAAATCTCTATTATCTGGAAATCGTTCTAATTCACGTTTGTCCAAAGCCTTTTTGAAAATACAACTGGCAAAAAAACTGATGAAAATTTATTTAAAAACGTCTTCTATTTAGTTTACAATTCAACGATAAATGTTTCTATTTTTTTTTAATGTTGGTTTAAAGAACGTCGAAAAGTTCGTTTTCCTTGGAAGCATTTGCCAACTGCAACTTTTTTCCTCCTATTCTGTATTCTTCCGTTTTCTTGTTTTTATCATCATTTTTACTTAATTTGTTTCTCTCAAGTAAGTTGCCGTTCGCGTAGGCATTTCCGCAATGTCCTCGTCGTAAGAACTTATACGACGGAAGCGTAATGTTTTCAGGTTACTCGTCTTTGCAAGACCGCTGCTAAGGGAATGACTACGACGATACTTTTTCTGCAGAGCTCGTCTGCCCAAGAGAAGTTTATTGCGCTACTCGGTCCTGTATTGCTCAAGTCTACACTACCAGACTTGACAACGTCTACTTCTTACCAAGAAAACATAATTTTGTCATGTGTACGTAATGAAATTAGTGACGCGAAATCGCTGCAACATTTCAGCAAATTGTTAGTTTGTGAAGCATTTTTGTTTATCTCGTTACACAGTGGAATTGTCTGCATTTGGAATCACTGCAGATGTTTCGATTTTATTTTAATGGATTAAAATGCATCGGAGAGATACGTTTTTCAGTCAGCGCAAAGCTACATTTCATTAGTATTTCATTTTTCTCGCCATATTTTTATCGCAAGAGCCACATTTACGCTTAACAAATATTTATGGCTGTTCACATTTTCATTTGTATTCGCACTGCGAAAAATCTAAATACACTTTGAATATTTATTTGATCTTATTAGTTGAACGCTCTTTAAAAGCAAGTTTTTCAAATATATAATTGTTTTGCTAAATCAGACACCTGCACGGACGAAAATATATTTTGAAAATATATACAAAATATTTTTTTCGTGTATAAAATATATTTCGGCAACACATATATTTGGTTTAAAATTGGTTTACAAATTCCATTATATAAATGTATAAAATATAAAATAGAATATATTTTGTATATAAAAATATATAAAAAGCGGCAATAAGTATAATAAAATAAAATATATTTTAGCGAATATATTTTCATCCGTGAGGGAAAATATATTATAATAATATGCTAATAGTACCATTGTTAACAATATTACCTCACCTTTAGCAAAACATATAAATTCTATTTTTCGATAATACAGCTTTCTTTATCTGCAAGTTTTTGTTGGTACTTTTATATCGATACATACGTGCCGAAACAATTTAAATCTCTGTTTTTGATATTCATATTTTTAGCCAGTAGGTCAGCTACAAGCCACTAATTTTAAATTGAGCGATCAGACAAAAATACATGAATGTGATTCCCAAAGTGCATATAAACCACAAAACAATTTGCGTATTATAAAATGTAAATTAAAAATGTCGCGTCATCCGAAGCACAGCAACATTTCGAAATAATGCTTTGCATAATGCAATTCGTTTACTTGACTAAGGCAAGGCGGAAGTGCGCTGAGTTTTCAAGGAAAAGTAACTTGTTTATTCGAATTATACTTGAGTACGGAATAATTTCTTTCTCGCTTGGAAAATTGCGAAATTACTTTTTTTTTCATCGGCGCTTTTCGCATCGGGTCGTTGCGAAAGCGAGAGTCTTTATTTGGCATTAAATTTCCCAAACGTGATAATTTGCGGGAAGAGGGTTAAAATAAATCTCTCAGTGAACATCGCTGAGTGGACATTAAAACCGGATGTGAAAACGAAAATGAATTTTGCAAGATTATTTTTGAAGAAATTATATTTCAAGGCAGAGACATATATCTATGGAAAGCCGTTTGTATTCTTTTAATGAATGTCTGTATTAAACATTAATTTCCCACCGCCAAATGTTATTTATTTAACAAATGAAAAGATTTGAAAATTCAAATCAAAGTAATACACAGGTTGTGTAGAGTATCCAGTAATAACGAAATCATAAGGTACAAGTTTTAGCAATCTCATAAAAAAATTTTATTTTACAATGCAACTCAAACACGAAGTCCTGACATCATAATACTTGCTTCACTCTCAAAAACATATTGTCGTCGTTACTGTTCTATGAAAATTTGTTTTCTGTCAACAAATTTTTTATTCAAGTCAATGCAAAAGTCGTTTCTGGAACTGTTTAAAACGATTTTTCCTTTGGAACAGTGAAAAAATTTCGAATTCAAAGTTTCGTTTTTGAAGTCACATTTTCAATATGTCATTATTATTTACAAGAAAGACAAAACTATCTTTCCATCAAATAATATATATTATTTGTAAATGATAATTCACTTTCAACTTATATGATAGTATTTCTAAAACATGCATTTTTAAATTAAATGCGTCAAAATGTCTGACACATAATGAAGTAAGAATTCCTGGTTTTCAGACATTCTGTCAATATAGTTAAACACTCGCATAGTTTCGAACAAAAAGTTTACAATATACAAACATTGTTACGGTCAGCCATACCAACAAACTTATTACGCAATTGTTACGAAATATATTATATTATCATAATAATCCTAAGTATGACAACTGCACGAAACTGATGGAGCGGAATTCTGTACTTTGTGATGAAAAAAAATTAATTCGGAATGTTGAATACTTTTGTTGTCCGACGAATAATTTCAGTTTCAAGTATAATAAATGTGAATTTTTTGCATGAAAAATTTAAAATGACACACCGGAAATTCATAATTTATAATTAAAAATAAAAAGCAATACGTTCAATATAATTTTATATTTAATCTCAAAATGGAATTCAATAACCAAAACATTCAATTCAACCGAATGTTTTGCTGTTGAACAGACATATAAGTTTGTTTTCATCGGACTGTTTACATTTTCACATTCACAGTTTTAATACACTGAGAAAAAAATACTATGAAAAATTACGGTAAAATAACTCTAAATAAGGGTAATAACAAAACAACCTAAGAAATTACTGTAAAATTATATATTAATAACCTAACGTTCCCCCAAAAACTTGACTTTGTCAATATAAAATTTAAAAATTGTAACAGGAAATTTTAACGTCCAATAGTTTTTGTCTTCTTATAGAAAAAAAAGGTTGTTTTGTATAAACATTACCGTTATTACTAAAAAAACTACGATTCATCAAATAATTATTGGTTTAAGATATGTTAAATTTTCTATTACAGCACGGTAAATTTTGTGTGACTAGAATATCGCACTCACCAACGACGTAATAAAGATTGATAAAATAAATGTATTAATTTAATATTATTTTAAGATATATTATAATTGTATTTATAAATGGCTATTCATGATTTTGTTTAAATATTGTTCAAATTTGTTATTGTTTTTCACAAATAACTGCGTTTTTCTAAAAGATGAATAAAACATTAATCGACTGAATACAATCGATATATCGATCAAGCTTGACGACCTTCACGGTGATGCTGTGTGTTGGAATTTATTTGTTGTGTTTGTTGTCTTCACATTTTGGCAATTGCAGCAGGTAATTATAAGTTCTTCTGGTAAAAAATTATTATAAGTATAATAGTTTTGATTGTTGTTCGTTTATGCGTGTACATTTATTTGTTTTTTGTTTTACTTTTCAAACGATGCTTCCAACCGGACCAAGTTTTTGATATTCTTTGAATTAGGTTAGAGCTTCCAAAATGGTAAGGTTATTCTATCAAATAGAAAACATTGTAACTGTTCTAAAAAAATATGTTAACGTATTATATTATTATATAAATCGATCATAAGTTGAATACATATCATGTATTATGACTTAATGAATGTAAATAAAATCATTTATTATTTTTTAAATTATTGTTTTGTTCACAGGCAGAGCATTTCAATCAAGCGCACATTCAGAGAAACGTAAGAATTTATTATGATTTTTATTATTTCATTTTTGTGTATATTAATTTCCTGTCATACATTGCATATGATCAATTAAATAATCGATTATTATTAATTATTTTTCAGCGATTATTTCTTCTATTGCAAACAACGGCAGATGGTACCTCTATTTTAAAATGTTACGAGAAAAATAATTATTTGGAAAGAAATACTCAGAGTCTACTAACTCGCTTAGTGATACGCCATCTGAAAGATGAGGCATTTGCAACCGTACTTCCAAATCCTGGATATTTGACTCAATTCAAGTAAGCTGAAGAAAGTTGTAGTACTTTTTTGATTTAAATTAATTTTATGGTTAAGTTGATAAAAAAAAGTTTTTGCTTAACATCATTTTTTAATCTTAATATTAAAAAAAAGTTTGACATAATCAAATTTTCATTGAAAAATATATAATTTTAGAATAACGAAAGAAGAGTATTTAAGTTGGGCGCAAGATATAATAACTGTTTTTCCTGGAGAACACCGTGATTTATATTATAGACCATACGTAAAAGAAAACAATATAAAAATCAATCCGAGTGGAAAATTAGTCGAGCATGCTGATTATTTGAAAGGCAAATTAATTAAAGAGGGTTTGTTGCGTCCTCAACGCCTCCGAAAGTCAACCGAACCTTCGACAGTTCAAGATCTAACGAGTAAGATTTTTCTTATTGAAAATGTGATTGATATTAAATCCGCGAAATCTTTTTTAATTTTAATTAAATAAAAAATTTTGTTCGTACTAATTAAATGGTTGTGCTTTTCAGATGAAGTTCCTTTAGTACAGTGGCTGCAAACAAATTTGGATCCAAAAGATGTTATTCTAATTAATTGGAAAGGAACATTCAATTCTAGAAAAGAAATTTTGAAAAACATCGAAATACATGAATATTATCAACAATTTCCTTGTTTAAGTCAAGATTTTGGTGCTGAGTTGGTAAGGATTCTTATCGATCAAGTAATTTCTAAGAATTAATCGTTTAAATCTAAAGTACACTACATACATGAAATGATTTTTTTTTATCAAAAAATAAAGTGTTTTAAAATAAACATGTTTTTTATTCAAGTTACAGCAAGATTTTGAAGCTTTATATCCACTTAAAAGCAACAATTTTTTCGATCGTTGGGAAATTTTGAGACCCCATTTGGAACGAATAATATTGAATTCAAAATCTATTCCCGCTGCTGACCGTGAATATGTTGAGTCGTTGCAGACACCGTTAACGCTACGTAAGTGTATCTAATATTACATTGTTACAACAAAAGCATTTTACAAATACAAAAATGATGAAATTTAATGAATCATTTTCTTAGTTTATTCATGTATATTTTTAAACAATTAAAATTGTCTTTCTTTTTTTGGTAGATAATAAAGATACAATTTTATTATACTTGCTCCCGTTTATCATCGATCTTCCGGCAAACAAACGAAAGCGTGGATCCGACAATTGTCTTCGATCAAAAATAACATCTTTAGAAAGACGAGAAGCTTTCGTATTGCATGTCAAGGTATTTTGAAAGCAAATTTATGTGTCAATAACAATTGTTATTTTGATTCATAAATTACAAGAGATCAGTTCTCTCTCTTTATATATATAGATATATAGAAATGTGAAAATAAGTTTACATACACATATAAATATTAATTGTATTAATCGATTTTTATTTCTTTCAAATTAGAATCCAATGGATGTCAATTCTTCCTTGAGGAGGCAACGAGAAATTCTACGGGATGCCAATCTAAACCTACAGCCTCTTCCGATTTTCGTTGGACCCTTGCGTAATATTAATACTGCATATGTTGCAGTCAATGATATATTATATTCGGCAGATTCTGCACTCCATGCGATAGAACTGTGCATGCAAACTTTTTTTGCGTTGAATTCCAAGTACCCTGAACGTGCATCGCAAGTATGGTTATTTATACAAAGAGGTCTTTTTAACATACATTTGCCAGAAGATCGCAGTAACAGATCTGTCGTCAATTTGATAGGACATATTGAGAATCCTATCTAAAAAAAACACGTAGTATTTAATTTAGTGGACATTTGCATTTTAGTTGACTTTCATTGCATAGCGAATTTAATTAATATTTATAAATAATTATAACTTTACTGGAATTGCGTTTTTTTAGTATTCATTTTAGCATTAGTTTTTTATTACTTTATAAAAATGTTATCGTGTTGTAATTACAGTTTCAATAATGTCACAGATTTTATTCGGCACATTTCGATTGTTCATGGTAATACTAATAATTTTGAATGCGGAGTTGAAAATTGTAGTAAACGTTTTAATTCGATTCGTTGTCTTCGCCAACATATAAAATTGTGTTTCAAATTTAAAGAATCCCAGCTGAGTACAAATTTGAATTTAACAGAAATTAAAAAAGCGGATAAAAAAAAAGATGATGCAGTAAATGCGAAATCTACTCTTAAAGAAACGAATTCTAATGAGATCGGGGAAATTGAAACTCACATTACACTGTCAAATATTGATTTACAAGATAGTAATTTGCCGCCATCGAGTGAAAATTGTTTTCCTAGGTTAGATGTGAATCCAGAATTACTTAGTTCGCCACTTATAAATAATACAGAAGAAGCTATTAATTTTATTGCAAAACTACACAACTATCCTGATCTTTCACGTAAAAGAGTGTCCGAAATTTCGACTTCAGTTTCTGATATTTTTGACGAAGTATTAAATAGTATGAAATCTCAAATTCTAAATATAGTTAAAGATGAAAATCAGCTTACATTTCTTGACAGCATTGAAAAATTATTCGATAACGCCAATCCTTTTCATAACCTTAAAACAGAACATCAAATTTTCAATATGTACAAAATGAAAGGATGCTATTTTGAACCAGAAACATTCACAATAGGACAAAGATTAGAATATGTTTTTAAAGATAACATTAAAATTATCCAAAATATTCCAGTCACTGCTGAATATATTGATATCAAAAATGTTTTTAAAAAGTTTTTTGAAATTCCGTTATTATTTGAAGAAACAATTGATTATATAAAATCATTCAGTTCAAATAATTTGATTATAGCAAATTTTATGCAGTGCAAACTATGGAAAAAATTAATTTCTAACGATGGTGACAAATTAACATTGCCCCTATTTCTGTATTATGATGAATACGAAAACAACAATCCACTCGGCAGTCATAAAGGACTAGCTAAATGTGGTGCTTTCTATCTGTGGATACCGTGTTTGCCACCGCGAATTCAAGCTTCACTTCAAGCAATTTTTCCATTCGTTTTAGTAAATTATTTAGATCGAAAAATATGCGATGATACTATTCTTTTCTCAAAAATTAATCGAGAATTACTTTTACTGAATGATGAAGGAATAGTTATTAATTTGCCATCGGGAAACAAACACATTTTTTTCAAATTTGCACTTTTGACTGGCGATAACTTAGGATTACAAGACTTGTTGGGGTTCGTTCGAAGTTATAATCATAACAAATTTTGCAGATTATGTTTGATTGACAAAAACGCCATAAATTCGGCCTTTCTTGAATCTGATTGCCCTTTGCGTACTATTGAGAATTATTCTAGTGATCTTATGAAAGATAATATAAAAGAAACTGGTATCGAAAAAAAGTGTTTATTAACAGATGTTTGTTCATTTCATCCAATACAAAATATTGTTGTCGATGTACTCCACGATTTACTTGAGGGAATTTGTCGATATGACATTAGCAAAATTATAAAATATTTTGTTATTAAAAGAAAATACTTATCTCTAGAGACACTAAATGAAAGATTGCAAGGTTTCGATTATGGGGCACGAATTGATAAGCCTGCAGAAATTTTAAAGTCTCATATATTAAAAGGATATATTATAATGTCAGGATCGGAAATGTTAACATTGATAAGATTTTTACCCGTTTTAATATCTGACTTTATCCCTATATATGATGAATGTTTTATATTATTGAAGAATTTAAAGCTAATCGTTGAAATATCTACAAAATTTGTTATTCATAAAGATACTAACAAAATTTTAAGTACAGTTATAAAAGATTATTTAGAATTATTACAAACATTATTTCCTGATTCTGTAAAAGCTAAGCATCATTTGATTTTACATTATCCACGGGTTATGGATTATTGTGGCCCACTGTGGCATTTAAATACGATCCGTTTCGAAGGTAAACACCGAGAAGCTAAGACTGCATCAAAGTCTACAACCAGCCGTATTAATATTTGTAAATCTATTTTTATTAGGCATCAATTGAAGTTAAACTACACTTTTTTGACAAATAAATTACCTGATCGCACACAAATTTTATCGAAAATTAGAAGTAAATCACTTACATCATTACCAGATTATATAAATATAGTCAAATTATTACCACCAGATATAATTCAATGTGATACTATTAAAACAGTATCAGAAATCAAAATTTCAGAAAATTTTTATACGATTGGCCAAATATTGATGATTTCTGAACAGGAAGGCCCAATTTTTGAAGAAATAATCGAAATATTGTTTAAATCGACTGATTTAGTGTTTATAATTGTAAAAACTTATTTCGATGTTTACTTAGACGAACATTCAGGTGAATATGAAATAATTAATATTGAAAATTTTCAGTTCAAAGTTCGTATGTTACCATTAACATGTTTTACATCAACTCGAAAAGTTTTTGTTTCAGGCAAACATTTTGTAATAAAAAATTTCTTATAAAACATTGTTAAATTTTATCATTATAAAAAACATATTGTAACATAGCATTAATAAATATTGTTCTGTATTCAAAAGTTAATGATATTACATGTTTTTTGGATCATATATATTGATATTTTACCCCAGAAATTTTACCGTTTAAGCACCATAATTTTTTTGCGAATTTTCTAATATTCCATAAAAACTAATGTTTCGTTACCACATTTTTTACCGTGCTATTGAGGTAAAATTTCCATTGTTTGTAAAAGTAATTTTGATTGGTATCACCGTATAAATCAGTATCCTGTCATAGGTATATTTACCGTGCTAGTACAGTAACTATTATTTTGTTTTGAAATTTAACTATTATGTACAACATTTAGTCAAAAATTAACTCTAAATACTTGAAATTGTAAGGTTAAATTGAAAACAACCTCATTTAACGTTATTTACGGTAAAAATTCCCTGTCATTTCACCACATTTTTTAAATGAAATTTCTCTCAGTGTAGGTATCGAAATTGTTTTTCTTAATGCTGCAGACTACAAAAACAAATTTTTGACAAAGGCTATAAAAACACATCTTAATTAATGCGTCATGCAGATTATAAAGAGACGAAGAACGAGGATAAGAAAAAGGATGGATAGGCTAAAGTTCTTGATTAACCCGTACAGTAAGTAGGAAGTTAAATTGAAAACAACTCTTCCAATCAGATCAACTTGAAATTAAGATTCTTATCTAGATTACCTGATCAGGTTACCACAAATTTCTCTATTTGAAAATATTAAACCATCAAAGTTTGTTCAATTACAAAATAATGCAAAAATATCATATGCACCAATCACAGTTCATTGCAAATACTATTTTGTACTGTTTGTATCAATTTTATATCAAATGCTCGAATAATCTGCCATATATAATTCGCCGCAGTGCTCGATCGTGCAGCTCCGAACAAATAATAATGGCATATATTCATTACAATAACGTGCATGCGCGTTCAAAAACGTATTTATTATTATTAATTAAACATACTCGTTCAAACTTTCGTACAAAATCTGTTCAATATCACCATATCAATATTCACAAATTTAACGCTTTCAATTTTTTTCCAAAGTGAAAGCTGGAAATTCAATTGTTTATAATTTCAGAATCAAAGGATACATATGACAGTAAATTTGACCTGGCTGACCAGTCAGGGCCCGGCTTGGTTGCTATGGTTTTCCGGCCAAGTTGACACTGGCACAATCAAAATGTCTACGAGGGTATTTGCGCAAAACGTGGCGCAACAAATAGGATCTCACAATCAAGAGACAAACTCGATGAGTCATGAGCGATAATCTATAGCCGAATTGAAAGCAGAAGACAAGTTTCAGGAAGTGGGCGTGTTAAGCCGTTAGCTTAGTTAAATAGCAAGTATATAATTCAGGTGATCCTCATCGTGACCCCGGCAGATAAGACGGCAATTATAGATATTGAAATCGGAGGTGAAATTTATGTAAAGTCGCCTGCGGTTGGAGCTTCGCTGGCACAGATCGGCCAATTAAGTTTGCGGTGGTGCAAATAATATTGTAAGGAACTTTAATTCTGTTTTATCCAACGCATCATGGATTCGCGCTATACCTTTCACGGCTCGCCGACCGAAAATCTCTTAGCTCTTTAAGGGCTCTTGAATGAATGGACGGATAATTTTCGAGCGCGAAAGGAAGAGAAGTCGACGCCAGGAACGTCCGAATCGAGATCACGAATTTTCTAGCCAAGATAAGGAGCCGCTTACGTACGAAAATCACACCTTCGCGTGCTACATCTTACAAACGGTCTTCTTCAATTACTACTATTATCATTCATCTTTTTTTATGTAGAGTCGCCTTTTAGATCAGACCTTTTTCGATCGCACTCTTGCACGTTTGCAAAAAAAATGTGCAATAATGGAAGCTGTAAATTTTGCCGACCATTCTTGACCATTATATATACAGAGGAAGATTTCAGATCAAGATTTCATTGGCGATCTCCAAGTGGAATTAAACGCTTTCAAGTATAAACGTTTTTGAAAGCCTACAAACGATTTCGAGTAAATATTTACAATATATATGTATGTATGTGATCAGAGATATGCTTTACAATTCGACTTGCTATACTTGAGTTAACTCCGGCATTTCGAAACTCACACTAGAAATTTGCGATGACAGATATCCAATTAATTCCAAAATTGTTCTATAAGTTTTATTATAAACATTTCGCAGATTCATATTTTAATTAAAATTACAATCGTCAATGAATAATTACTCGATTCAAAATTACTCGAACAATAACGGAAACGAAAATACGAAATAATCAAAACTTAATTATATCATTGGCTGAAAATAGTCCGAATTTTAACAGTTTAATCCCATATTTCTGTTGTTTTTTCCGTTTTTTGTACTGAACTGTAGACAGTGAAAAAACTGAAAATTCATTATTTCATTATAACCAAACTGATATTTAAAATATTAAACGAAAATTTTACAACGGCTGAAGCATTAAATTTGAAGTTTAAAGTGATGAATAATTTTCTTTCTGAATGAAATATCAACATGATTTCAAGAACGTTTGCCCTCATTATTTTATTCTAGCGTGAAATCGTGAACAAAGCGATCGAACAATCTGGCTGTGCAACTAAATTTTACAATTTCACCAGCTGTGTGGGTCAACTCGTTTTCGATATCCGCTCGTCACATAACAACTTGCACTCCATCATCAATCTTCTGCTCATGAAAATTAGTTTCAACGAAAAATAATTTGCATGCGAATTCTTTGACCCAACGATTGCTCGAAAAAACTTTTTGATCACTGATGTATTTGAGTTTCTTTCAGCAAATACCACAATTATATGCACTGTTGGACTTCATTTACCGTTGTAACGAAATTTTGTCAATACTCGTGTGCGAAAACGGCACAGGGGACTTGAAATGTTAACTAAGGGAAGTTTGACCTCAATGACGACGTAATCCTGCTACGACTCGTTTTCCTGATAAATGTCATGTTGGACACTTTCCAATGGACATGCAATTCCAGATGAATTTATTTTGTAATGTGTTTATATTAATATACTGTTTTTGCATCTTCATTTTCAACTTCAGTGACACCAAAAAGCAAACAATGTTCATTCGCATACATTCTTACATTCGACAACTGTTGGTACAAACACTTTACTTTACTTTTTGTTAATGTCAATTGAAGTGTAATATAATTTTCTTCCAAAATATTGTTGCATTGTACCGCTGAAATATTTGAGTGAAATGTTTTTTGATAAATATTCAATTTTTACTCTTTGTGCTTACGTCGCACTAGTTTAACATCCAGTTTGAATTCATATATCACGCTCTGTGCAACATATTTTTTATATACAATTTATGATGAATAATTTCATACTTGATATTTTCACTATTGCACTGTTTGCAATTTTTATTTATAAATAACACATAAGAAACCTATAAAATAATAGTCATAAAAATACTTTTTCAACTATACAATTTTTATAAATAGATAGATGTTACACTAATTAAAAAATTCCATCAAGTATCATCGAGAAGCTTTAATTGACAGAAGTACCTCAAAAGTGTCCTAAAAGTGCAAAAATCAAGTGTGATAATTTCAGATGACACTCAATAAGTTTTTAAAAACAACTTGAAACACCTACAAAAAAGTGTTTTCTTATACGATACTTGTTTTTTAGTGTACAAAGTGAATAAAACAATTTACTATTGGAATATTAATAAAATGAAACGATTATTCTTATTAAGAAATAATTATTCAAGTCATTCATAAATAAAACATCCAAACATGAAATATAAATACAGTTTCCTAACTTCTTTACGTAGCAGTAACTTGCGTAATTTATCATCTCTAATGCAACTTTTGCTGCAACATTCACCTAAGTTATGTAAAACATTTTAACCCCTGAGATGACAAGTTACTTCATTGTCGGCGTAATGAATGAAAGAAAACAAGTACGTAATGCTTGAATTTGAATATTTACCCATATCATGAACTAAAATGTCCATTGCTAAAAAAGTTAAGGCCGGGTTAAATGTGTGTCCTTTTAGCCTTGATGTAACCTTTCAGATAGGGACCGTTGGAATAATTGTCACACCTAGAGTTAAAGGTGCCACTCAAATAAATTAGCTATTCTGGAAAATAAAAATTAAAAAGTAAAAGTAAATAAACATTCAAATAAAATGATACAAAATCAATGAATATGATTAAATTAAATAGAATATACAACATAAATATATAATATAATATAGTTTCTAAAATAAAAAAATTTATTTGTTTCAGCAAATCTGAAGATTCAAATAATTTAATCAATTTAAATCTAATCAAAAATGAATTTATAAATGCAATTTATCATCAACATCGTTCCTATAGATATTGAAAATGATAGAGCTCTTTATTTTGTTTAACTTAAACTTTATGTATTTTTTAATGTTTTTGTACTTTTTTCATCCGTCCATCCGTAATTTACGAAGCTATGCAAAATTTCATAATTGATTTATGACATTCTTTTTCATACTCTATTTTTTAACTGCAAAATACATAAACAAAAAAATCGTCAGGTTTTTCTAGAAAAAAATTATTTGTATTTACTGTGACTATTTAAAAATTTAAACGGATTTGAAAAACATGAAATTGTTTGAAAATAATATCAAAATGTGTTAAACTTTTCAAATCGAACATTTTGGAGAGTCAATAATTTATTTTCATTCTTTTTTTGAATTAAAGACGTGTCAAGAATTTAATATTTTTACAAAAAAAATGTGAAAAAGGCTAAATTCACTTCTAATGCTGAATTTATCATCATTATTATAATTCTATTTTTATTTAGAGTTCAAATTATTTTCAACATAATTGAGTTCATTTCATCGAATAATTATTTTATGCATGATGAAGCTAATGTATAGATATCAATTGCTTTGGACTTTTTAATTGTGATACGCGGTCGGTTGAACTTGTTAATATTTAAATTAAAATTTTCTTGAAATGAAACACTTTGAAACATAATTTTGTTAAAATAAATTCCGTTATATTTGTATTAAACGTGATAATAAAAATAGTTCACTATTATTCCAGAATTGTTCTTTGTCACATGTGGGACGTTCATATGCAAATTCATCGCAAAAATAATCATCGTGAACCAACAAAAGTTCAAAGAAAAAAATATGGCCTCAAATTAAAACAATAGCTCACAGCTATAAATAGTAATTAATAAATTATAATCATCTCCGAAGCTTTCGAAATTCAATTTTAATTCAATGGTTATCCCATTCAGACTGGATTTTGCATGTGCACTAATCAACGTAGGACAAAAATAAAATTAGAAAAAATCTCTTCCTTAATGTAAATTTATCTCTTTAACTCTAATGGATTTTTAAGTTGCACTTTGTTAAAGTGAAATTACCTAGTACAAAATTTATTAGTATCATTAATGCGATAACTGAAAAATGTTAGTTTATTTGAAACAAAAACATTTCGTACATTTTGTTCAAATAAACGATTTTATTGGTCAAATTCATATTGAAAGACCCATCACATTGACTAAACTTCACGAAAATGTCAAAGCACGTATAAATGGGACATGACATTTGTTATCAAGATACGTTAATGTGACAGAAGAAATCTGTTCGAAGCTTCTCCTGAGTCATATCACAAATTCTGCAAAACCACAGAATTGAATCAACCTGAAATCACCACACGAAATCAAGTTTCTTACAAGACAATGTACTTCGAGCATAATAAATTATTTATGACGTAAGAAAGACGAAAAGCCCAACAAATTTATTTTCCACGCCATTGTCTATTAAAAAACATACCCTGTGATTATAATGATGTGACTGTTGTGACTAATTCATGCCAGGTTGAACGACCACAAGCGAAAGCTCCCGCCGTCTGACTGTTTTGAGACCAACACTACTGACTCTGATGGACACACACGACACCGGATCACGGCACAAGCGAACGAAGACTATGGGACGTGCGCGTTCGTGGGGCCGTCGCCGCGTGCACTGACTACTATCTGAGTGAGTCGTAGTATTCCGACACTCACAGCCCGTTGCCATAGTGACGCAAATATCAGCGTGCGCCGGAACGACGAGAAGCACAACCGCGACGGCGCGTCGCGATTAAAAGAGATAATAAATTTGGACGCAGAAGATCATAGCGATGATGTTTCCGAACACGCAAAAATCATAAGGATTAATGCACGCCCAAATTTTCAGCTCTTTAATATATTGCTCGACATAATCATGCGTAATCATGCGTGGTTTATTCTCGTTTCACAGAAAAAAACAGAGTCTTGGAATTTTCACGCTTCCTTACTTTTTTGAAATTGTTTTAGCTCAAACATTCATAAAATTCTTCAAACAAGTTGCTTCATGATATAATTAAATATTCATCAGATAATTTGAATTGCTGAATGTTGTTATCACTGAACTTTCTTTTATAATATGGTAATCCAATATTCTTTATTGTTTAACTATTATATGAAATTCACTGAAATAAACAAACTCTGTAAATCTGAATAAGTGAAATTCACTTACAATAAGTGTATATTCACTTATTGTAAGTGAATTTCACTTATTCAGATTTACTGAGAACAAAATTGAATTTGTTTTATTAGTTCATAATGATAAACTAATAAAAATGATTTTCAAGCTTAAAAAATCAAGATAAATTTATAAAAGTCCTAAATAGTTTTTGAATGAATATTTGAATTTATCCATACATTTTTGAAATTGTATTTATTGGTTTTCAATTTTCAAGAAATCGAAAAACCTGATGACTCGCCTTTGAAATATTTCTTCTATCGTAAAACGCAGAATATATAGTAAAGTCTGTACTTCTGAATGACGATCTTGACATCTTGAATGTGAACGGTTGGAGTACCATACTTTCAAAAATTGTGTTCGTATAGGTTTAAGAAATACAAACATTTTTATAACTAAATTGATATCAATTTCAATCATCAATTTCTAAGAATTCTAAGTTAAATTTAAAATGAAGGTAAATTTTCGTGTATCCAAATTTTTGTTCAGATAAATATAAAGATGGGTTATTCAGACAGTGAAAGTGATAACTACATTAACCAATCCCACATTGCAATGAGATCAAAGATATAAATTGTTATAAGTAATCATAGTTTTAACCAGAATAGCGTCACGTGGAAAATTTTTGTGGATACTTTGAACAGTTGAGCGAAATTTCCCTTCCACTAAAGCGCTTTTCTGATGCGATATCTCGCATGAATACAAATCGTCACAGTGTATACCTTTTTAAAGAAGAAACTAAAAAAGAAAACAACCTCGTATGAGGTTTATTTTTTAAATAATAGTAGAACATGCCGAAGAGTATTCGTCGGATATAAAGTGGGATTTGAATCTTAGTTGAATAGAAGTCCATACAAGGGCCATAAATAGAATGCTAATGGGATACGTTCGAAGTTGTACGTCGGCTGAATATTCAATCGAACGTGCATATACAATTAGAAATGTTCGGCCATAAAGTATAACAAACAATTATACTGCTGCACAATGATAATAATAAATTGATTCGTGTGCGATCGTACTTTTTCTTTTATCGCAAACGCCAGTGGAAATGCAAAAATTGTGTCAATCGAATTGATTCTAAGTTTGAGTTACACGATGATAGTTGCAGATAATCACAATGTTCAAGTTCTTTAATGTTCCATTAAAAATGCAATGAAACTTTGCTAATCGTTTTACAATGACTGCGGAGAAAAAGGAAAGAGCTAAACGTTGTAATTGTTCTTAGTCTGCAAATTAAAGCGTAATTAAAAAATACAGCCTCGCGGAATCAATGATACAATTATATTCGCGTTAAAAATCCGCAATTTAATTTATCGGTAACCAACAAGTGCATACTTTCATCACAGCAACCCAATGTATTAAACGGATTTTTTTTATCTGATTGCACCTGAATAATAGAACAAAGAAATTCTGAATTGGAAGCGAAAAATTTCAATTAGTCGGTGGAATAGTTGGCGATTTTCAATTCGGTGAAATAAACGCGACCATTTGATTAAGATTCAAGAAATATTCGTAACAATCAGCAAATAATGAATGAACATCTGCGTTGGAGGCCGCGAGGCGTATCGAAGTCTGAGGGCATATTACTTTCGCGCAACGTGTGAGCTAATTAAAGTCGGCCGACTCCGCTCGAAACGTTTCGTGTGGCTGAGGAAAATGAATCGCGAAAGCAAAGAGAGTCGGAAAATAAAAATCGAAGTTCTGGTCCAGTTGCATCGCTCACTCTGGGCTACGTGCTGCGCATAAAGCGCAGTTCCTCGCATAAAAGCATCCGCCGTTGGAATATGCATAAGAATAGAGACTTTTTTCACTCATTTTTTACTTTTTTTTCTGAAAGCGTCAAGCGCGACTTGTCGCGTCTTTGCGTCTAATTTCGATGAATATATATAGTTTAACGCTAAAACGCCCACCTTCACCAAGACGCTGACAAATATTCAAATCTTCCACTTTCCATTTTTGTACTAAATATTACTATTTTTTGAAAACTATTTTGTTTTTGTTGTAGCGTATCTCGGATGCAGTTCGCCCGGTGCGCATTGAAAATTCGTACAAACAATCGAGTCAATTTCGCAGCCTTGCTAATTTTTCTGAAAGCAGATCTGATCACGACCTACAAGTGTACAAAATTTCAAGTCGATTCAACTCTCG
>JAAMPD010000168.1:0-78406 GCA_025266255.1 Trissolcus basalis
AACTTTTTTCCCCCCTCTAACTGTTTTCCTCGCTGTAAAAAATATTTTAAAAATATATAAATATATAATTTCCCCAAAAGTTGCGATGTATTTAACATTGTTCAATTCAGTCTTCTGATTTTAGAATATTCAGAAATATTTACACGCCTTTCATTATTCAATGTTTTTTTAATTGTACGAAATTGCAAAAAAAAAAAAAAAAAAAAAGTAAGAAAATTAAATCACTGGTAGTTAAAATGTGAAATGCATAGGTCCGAAATAGAATAAATTTTTAGGACAATACAGCAGAAAAAAAATCATCCGACGATGTGAGTATTTTTTTAACTGTTTCACCAATTTTACACGTCAAAAATATTTTTTTTCTTCTTTAATGAATTTCTAATAAAGAATCAACATGACATAACTGTTGAATTTGTTTACATTCCAATTGCCGACTGTAAATTGGAAGTCATCCTTTTTCGAGCGGGAAAACAAAATTTGAAATTCCAAAAGACATTGAGACGTTTTAAAAGCTTCATCCGAATTCAAATGTTTATTTTCTCAAGTGTGTTTAACTGTTGAAAGTAACACACATCCGAAGCGCTACTGTAACAACTAATGAATATCGCATATAAAGTTTCATTAGCCGCGGCCGTGGCGTAAGGAAGATTGGAGTTTGGGATTATACACATTCAAATGTTTCTCTCCACGTAGCGGGGTCTTGGTCGTTGGTCTCGTTCTGTTCAACATAACTGTACGTTGCACTACAAAACTAGCATTGTTTGCGCCACGAGGACTAATTGCGTGCAAAACTATTGGGCAGTGCCCACACCGCGCTTGAGCATCGATATTAACTTAGAAGCGGGCATTCGTATCGCTGCGGGACAAAGTTCGGGGGGAGAAAAAAACTGCGATGGAGCGCGTGAAAAAAGCCGTATGCTAATTAGCGCGGCGGTTTAGCATACAATGGGGCGTTATCTTTTTGTGCTAACGAGATTAGGTGTAACGCTTTAATCTAATTAGCGTGCACAGTCACCTCGTTTGGCACAATGGCCATTCGGTCGACTCTCCCAACCTCTCTCGCTGCGACCTGCCTGCAAAAAAGTATCAATTTCTGCCGCACTTGTTGGTTGCACACCTCTCGCCTCTCCGCCGGTGTTTAGAATTTGCCCACGAATTTATTGGAATCAGATACAATTCAGCTTATGTCGCCCGGGGATGGATCTGCGGCCGAGTTTATGGGCCGTTTGTTTGCAGACGCCGCGCGCAACTTTAATTTCGCAACTTAATTCCGCGTCTCATTTGCCCCGTGCAAATTAGAAAAAACGCTAGAAAGAGAGACGTGCCCTTTTTTTCTGCCACGGCGAGAGCGAGTCGGAGTTTGCCCGCGCGCACACCGTGGCTTTGCTCTCAATATTTAATCCGGACTCCCCGCAGCCGGTTTGATTGTTTCAATTAAAACTCGCACACAAACCCCACTTGTGGGTTACGCCAAAAAGTTTTGCAGCTTAACAAGATCATTCCCATTGAATGCTCCCTTAAGGCCATGATTAAAATCCGTGCGAAGAAAGAATTAAGTTGAAGGGAGAGGGGAGGTAATAAAAAATAACGATGTCCGAAATATTTAATAAAACGCCCACGCGCGAGCTTGTAACGAGCGTGTCTCTCCTAATTAAATGCGACAATATTCGTGTTTGAAATGCGCCCGGGCGAAACTCGATTTCCTCGCATATCTGCGCCGTTCGGATTCGGCTTTTGCGAACCATCCGCCGATGAGAGAGTCAATATGGTAAAATCTGCCTGCGGCGGACGCTGAATATGGAGCTGAAAGAAATGTGTTTAGCCAAACCGATTTTCTCATCCTCTGTTAATGACAAGCATCAGCTTCATCAAAACGGGCCTCGCATTTTCGGGATCGATTTCGGGAACATTTTTGCAGTCACTTTTCTTTCTTTTTATTTTAAAAGACTTCCAGCATTTCAGAAACTTAGGTTTAAACCAAACTTTGCTGATTTGAGGTTGTTCTAGCAAAATATTGATTGTTGTAGTAAAAAATTTATTATTTTTATAATCTTTTAATTTTTGCAAGAATACACATACATATTGAGGTTGAATTTTGAGAAAATAATTTGAAAAGTTAATCTTTGATTAAATCGACAAAAGAATCGGTATTTTTGAATAGAAAATTATCGTTTGTTTTTTTAGTTAACTCGAATCGAACTGATCCATGCCAACTTGGCAATTTAGTAACAGTAAACATGAATTATAATTGTTTGACAAAACAAACTGATCAATTAACGCATAAACTGCAAGAATGTTCTTATTTATTTTGTTAAAAAAATTTTTACTTTAGAATTTCTATCAAAATTGATTGATGGACATTGGCTTTAATGATATCGTATTAGTCTTAGTATCAAATCAGTAAAAAAAAAATTTGAATAATTGGGATAATTATTTGAATAATTGGGATCAAGTTATTATTACACTAATTTTTCGTTCAGTTTGACTGAAAATTCATTTCAATCAACGAAATAAAATTTTTCTCATTGTAAATAACGTCAATCTTCCACATAGCTTCAGACTTTGTTTTTTTTTTTCGTTTCATTTTATTTTCGTAAAAATGTTGTCATCAGTCGCTATTTTGCCTCCCCCGCACTTGTACGCGCTGATTATTTCTAAACAATCGCGTGATTTGTTGCATTTGCATAATGCCGCGCGTGGATTAATACCAATCGAACTGCAATCGTTTCTGCAACGGCGCTACAAATTTATAATGCAAATGTCGTTCATTCCTGCGGTATCTTGATCGATTTACCTAAATCGGTAAATCACGATTGACATTCTTCTATCGGTAATCCCGGCGCAGTCAAATGTAATCAAATCTTCCGATCGATAGGACAATTAGCTATTTGTGTTTATGAATAAATAATGGAAAGTGATGAATTTCAAATGACGAATCCGTCAGGGGCGATTATATTCAATCGCAAACGATTTGTCGCTCTCAATTTACAAATTTTTTTTCCTACTTTCCCCTCTCCCATTTATCTCGGCAATAAAATCACCGAGTTAATCAGAAACATTATCAAAATCTTAATACAAAAAGCAGGGGGACACGGCTCGACGAAGGACCGAGAATGATTTTACATTTCCAACATAGAGCGCTCGGAGGCGATAAAAAATAATGTGAAAACTGTTGAGCTCACGGTGAAAATGGTCCGGCTGCTGTGTGTATAATCTTGGCGCTAAGTGTACAGTTGAACGAAATTCTAATTAAGAGTCCACTGTTCGGCGTAACTAATTTACGATTGCGGGGGGAACTTTTTTCGAAGGTCAACGCGGGGACAAAAAGACACCCGCGCCGTTGACACCTTTCGAGCCACTTTGGCTCTCTTTGTGCGTCGACTCTTTTTTTGTCTATTTCGGTGACTCGGAAAAACCGCCGTGGAAACGCTCGGCGACGGCATAATAATAAATAATTAATCACACGAAGATGAAGAGACAGAAAGGGGGGAAAAACAAAATAAAAAATAACCCGCTAAAATATAACGTCTGGTCGTCTTTAGACGCCAATCAATTACGTGGGCATTATCAAGCCCCGCGATCGCCGATTAATATTCACACGTGCTAATCAGGCTACTTTTTCTCCCCTTTCCTCCACTCTCCTCGTGGCACTTTTTTTTTATTCTTCCTTCTCGCTAAATAAAACCTTTGTGCGACGTGGAGAGACTCTGTCAGGGGGTTTTGGCGAGTCGAAAAATCGTGGATAAAAGAGATTCGTATGAGGATCATTAATAGGGGAATTGAGATGACATGAATCGTTAACACGATACGGAGTGACTTTTTTGAGACGCCTGGCTATGATTCAGGATGACGCGTCTGGTAGAGTGGAGTGTGGTCGAATAAGAATTCGTAAATCAGTGAACTTTCACACACGTGATGAACAGTGCAGTCGTCCTCTCTGAGAGCCCAGCAAGTTAGAAAAAAGGAAGGAAAAAGAAAGAAGGACCAAGGAGGGGAAAAAGCATCGAGGAGAAGAAAAAAAAAAAGTAAAAAGATCGGCTGCCTGCTGGCTATCTTTCGTTCGCATCTTCTCGTCGCTGTTCGTTCCTTTCTCTGGTTGTGTATGCTGAGGCCGGGTTCGGCGTTGTTGCGAGCTCGGAGAGGGAGCACACGTGGCAACAATGTCGAAAAGCCAGCTGTCGTCGGCATCGAGCAGGTCAGGACTCGGCGTTTCAGGATGTTTGGTCTCTCGCAGTCTCGGCGTCTTCGTACACGCCGTCCGAACGCACCAACACATTTGTCGCTTTCAAAGGGCCATGCCAAACACCAGCGGGAGAAGCCCGAATTCAATAACGCAGTTTAAACTACAGAACAAACACAGCCGCCTTCGCAAAGGCGGAAACTCGCTCATAAAACGTCCCACATTTTTCATCTCCTCGCCGGGTGTAATTTTCATCGGTGTATACCACACGTCTTGATTCGTGTACGATGAGAAGGAAAAAGAAATTGTACCAATGGCGCAGATACCAAATAATCACATTGATTTTGTTTGTAACAAATAGGATAGGTTCTACCGTGTGTTTGATAATGATTTAAGCCCCGGAGATTGTTGCATGCAAGAAAAGTAACTGAGTCCGTGAAATTGTAACCCATTAAACGTCGCAATGGAGGCGCAATTCAAATTTGATTGAAAATTTATTATATTGTAGATGTACCACGGGCAAATTTTATGTCTATAGAGATGGGTACGAGAGTACCATACAAAAGTGTGTCTGCAAATTGCGGTGCTTTGTGAAAACGCGGACGTGAACATTTTTTTATGTTCAAGTTACACGAGCCGAAAAAAAAAATAAATAAAAAAAGTAAATAACACGAGAGAACATAAAAGACGGTGAATCTGTTTCATAGTTTTCCAACTAAAATACTTTTTGACGTACAAAATATGCCTTACAAGTTAAAAGGATGTAAAAATTAAGAGAACGAACAGACAGAAAGAGGGATCCCACTTATAATTGTGTATTTGCAAACTTGTAAGTTGTACTTTTAAAAGATGCAGAAATAAAATTAATTACAAAAAAAAAGAAAAAAAAGAAAAATAAACTCACTTTTCATTTATCGTGCACTTCAATATCTTCGGTTTTAATGATCTCCCGGAGAGTCACAGGCGAGTAGATAATTGGAAATTCGTGTAATCTTAGTTGACACAAAAGCCCGGGGAAAAATAAACTTGATCAAAATTCGAGGACGCGTCTGACAAAAATTAGAAATATACCCGGTTGTGATTGTTGGTTTAGGATGCTTTGAGGAAATCTGATTTTGATAGCGAGGGGTTGTTATCAGCGGTGGCCGACATCTGGCCACGACTTTATTTTTGAGTTTACGTAGCGGTACCCTTTACGAACAATCACGAAATAGTCCGTCTTTCATAAAAGTGGAACAATGGTGGCCATTTATTCCGGGGCTCGAGGGATGGTCTCCCCCTTTTACGTTTGATAAAAACTTAAATATGTTCCTGGCGAGGAATTTCATCATTGGCGCACAGATCGAATTAGAAATCGAGAAGACACTCCGTATGGAGAAACTCGAGAAGTTATGGCAATATACGTTGCGTGTGCCAACGCAGTCAGATGTTACGGAAAACGAGTCAGATGTTCATCTCGTTTCCATTAAGGGCAAGGGACTTGGGACTCTCGCAGATACTTAAATCATTCGGATTTCTCTGTCGCGGGCAAATAAAATCACGTTGATTGATACACTCGCATTATCGATCGGTCATCGGAACCCGAAACTTGCGGCGAACCGTAGACCTTCCCTCTCGACAAATACACAAAGACGTCAGTCGAATTAATCAACATGTATACCTTTATGACATTTTAATTATCTACTCAAACTCGATCAAGTATTCACGATGAACTCATTACGGGCTATTTTTAATGCACGAACTTTGAATAAATAACACATTTCTGACGGGTTATAGAGTTTTCCAACATCCGAGTTTCCGAGTGCAAATAAACTTTTCATACATTTATAAATTCGTCGGTCTTATTTTATTCATCTTTTTTTGCTCAGAAAATCAGCAGACAATTTTTTTTTCTCCGTTTCCTCTTTTTTTTTCGGGGGGAGACTATAAAATGTTTAAAACGATAATATACTTTACACGAAGGTACATATTTCGAGATTATATTTTTCGCCAGAGCTAAACTCGGCTATGCAATATGTGTCAGTTTATAGTTCCAAGTCGTTCGCAGTCACGAAAACTATGCTTCTGTCTGTGAAACTCCAAAGGTGTAACGAAATTGTTTGTACGGCAAGAAAGCACAGCTCACCTCAAGTATTTATTCAGCGGACTGTTTTGCGTTGCTCCAACACTTCCATTTTGTCCACGGTGAAATCTAGAAAAAAAGAAAAATTACTTTATTAATTTCAACATTCACAGCTTCAGTTTCAAAATATTATTTATAACTGTTATTGTCATTCGACATGTATTATTTATCTCCCCCTTCCAAAAAAAAAAGAACCAATTTGACTGTCACCTTGCAATAATTCAAACCACTTTTCTCAACTCATTATCACAAGTAACATTTAAAAATTTTTCCTTCCAAAGCATGAATTTTTCCCTCTGAAATGATACATTTTTACAAATAAAATTATAAACCCCCAAGAGAGAGCGAACCAGGTATAATTATACTCTTTAACATGGAAATTATTCAACACCAACCCGAGGGTTATTAATGGAAAAGCTGCAAAATTATTATATCTGACCCAATAACGTTTCGAAAAGTTGAGCATTAATTTTTGATATTAATCAGTCGGATTATTATTACTCGAGCAAAAGGCGAAACTCCATATTGCGAGTGGCTTTTCCATTTCCACAAGGAAGAGGACACGTATGAAAATGTGTAATTTGCATGGAGTCTGTTGTTTTTCAGAGGACATTTTTTTGTTTCTTCTATAATTAAAACGCTAGGCGGTACGAATAAATAAGAGGGGGATGATATTGAGCGTACAAGCTCACGGCGATGTGGAAATGATTAAGACGCTTCGATTGGCGAGGTGCGGGGCGCAGGTACAATAGCCTCGCAGGTACAAATGACCAGCTGTCTCTGTGCCGCGCACCTTCTTCGGCCCTCTTATTATTACGAACGATAGATTGCTTTAGCATGACAGTGCGGACGATCACGGCACGTCTGCAGTTCAACTACCGCCCCACCTCTCTCTGTCCCTCCGTTCTTTGCGTCTCTCTCTTTGAGACTCAGCTCAAAGGGTGTACAAACCCGGCGTGTAAAGCGAACCAAACGACCAATAAGTAAGACATAATCACAATCGAGCTAAATCCACTAGTCTGGCGAGGCTTTTCGTGAAGTTGAAACTCTCGTAACGTCGGGGGCAAAACTTTATTGAAAGTTGACTTTCAGATATGAGATCAGTCAGGCAGATTGAAACGCGATTAATGACCGCGATCTCCATTGTCGAAATCGATCAGAGGTGAAATGATAGTTTGATCTTTGAAATGTGATTTTGTTTATTAATCACACGCTCGAAAGTTGGTCGTATGATTAATTGTAGGTGTGCGTTCGACGTAATTAGAATACACGAAGGAGGGAAGGAGAGAGAAGGAGAAAAAAAAAGAACTGTAGGAAACAAACGCGGCGTGAAATCGTAATGAATATTCAAAAAAATGGGCATTTCATGATGTTGTAATCGAGGAGGGATTTGTGCTTGCGTATGACGTACGGTAAAACGTCGATTGTCATTAAGTCGGAATCTGGCCGGACGATCCGCTATCGGAAATCCATCAGTGGATCGGATCGATTATTCATCCACGATACAATTAGAACACGACGGTTGCCTCGTTTCTGTAATCGATTAATCGACGTTGCGCAAAGCCCTGATATACATACACATTAACTCTCGCGCAACACACCGTCCAAGCCGACTCGCAGGGGAGGGGCAACAGGGAAGGGGGTTATTTTAAAAATGATTTTCATTCTTCCCTGGAGATGTGTCTGACTTTGTGCAACGCTCGCAGAGCTCAAAGTGATAAAAGCAGTATACGTGTTGCACTTTGTCCCGTCAAAAGACCGACCGCGCTGATTAAACAAGCGCTCATGCCATTATTCAATTATTAACGTACACTTTTTTGTCATCGTAGCGGACGGTTATTGTTATTAATAACGCACCGGCTTAATTAGTAAATTAGCGGAGCGGGGCCCGATAGTCGGTCTCACTCTGTCTGTAAAGTGAATTGCGATTCGGTACGGCAAAGTGTACGACCGAGAGCGCTTTCCGAGCCACACCCACAAGAGGTTTGTTTTAAAGTTTCGTCGGCCTGATGACAGCTACTAAAGTGCAGATTACTTTGCCATTACGGACTTTGACGAACAAGTTTAAACAAGTCACACGACACGACGAAAAAGCCATTCGACCCGCGGTATCGACCGCCGGTAATACACACGCGCAAAGCAACCGTCTCTTTCCCGACGTTACTCTTTTTTTTTCTTCCTCGTCCCATCCTCGACGCGATTCGATATTTCTTTGTCACGCGTTTTACGCTATTCCCCCCTCCCCTCCGCCCCTTCCGCCTTCCCCGTGCGATCCCCACCTTGGTTTATTGCTTAGCCGGAGTGATTTTCAAAATCAAAACTCCCGGGCACAATGTCAGCCTCGTTTCACATTCCAAGACCCATGGAATGCCGCACAATATTAATAGTCTTTCGTTACAACATTTGACGTGTCATGACGTATCATGTTTCTTCGCTTGTATACTTCCATCCGAGCCGTCGCGGTGTCTTTGTCTCACCGACGTGCCAACCCATCCTGTCTCCTTGTCCCGAGAGAAAAATTGCCATAACATGCAAAACTCGAGCGCTCAATAATACATCTTGTTCATTCTAATATATTCAATGAAATATATGCTTTAGTTTTCTTTTCGTTTTTTTTTTTTTTTTTTTTAAATTTTTGAAATCAAAATTAATAAGCAGAGTTTTTCTGTTTGGTTTCCAACTTGTTTTTTCTGTAGTTGGATTTGAGTTTCAAGGTGGGACAAATAGCATAGTAAAAATCGTACGTTTTAAATGATTAGTAATTATAAAATAATTTCATCATTTTATGACTAATTCTGTAATATATTGTCTGTCTAAAAATTACTGCATACTACTTTCAAAATTTAAACAATTTGATAAATGTAAAATATTTCACAAATTTAAATTCTTAGAAATAGTCAATTTTTGTCAAAATTTGGCTTTAGATACATTCGTATTAGTAGATTAATACTAATAAATTATAAAAAGTTCTGACTGCTTTGCTGAGTTGTATGTCCCACCTTAAAATCTCACAAGTCCTGAAAAATGTTCTAACATTTCCATCTAGTTCGTTCTGATACAATAAAAGATTTTTCCGTTTCCAACGTTTTTTGTTTTGACGCAGTTAGATTTGTGTTTTAAAATCACAACAGCTCTGAAAAATGTTACAACTGAATGTCTACATCCAGTTCGTGTTTTAATATAATGAATAGAACCAACCACGTTCTTTTTGTTATATATGAATTCAAATCAATAGCAGTTTTTTCATTCAATTTGAACTTTTGTTTTGAAACAGTTAGGTTTAATTGTATTAAAATCTCAACAGCTCTGGATGACGTTCTAATTGAATGTTTACATCAGTTTATGCACATTTTACAGTTTACCTTGAACTTAAACCTAATTGCAGGCAGGCATGCAATCTCGTGTCTGTTTTGAGTTCCGAAAAAGAAAAAGTTTGGACTGGTTTGGACGTGCGATCCGCGCCCAGTTTCGGATCACAAAATTGATTCATAAATAATTGAGATTAGACGTGGAAAGGGGTGGGGGAGAAAAAGTCAAGCGGTGCGCTCGGGGGTGAGAAGAAAAAAGTTGGTCGCGCCGGGTCCATGAAGGAAACAAAACAAGCTCCGGCAGTTATTGCGCGTGGCACAGCTGTGTTGGTTACTGTAGTCGCCCGTTGAATATTTAGGCACTTGAAAAAGCAGGATATAGCGTTTCACATATGTTCGATATTTTCATTTAGTATGATCCTCAGTGGAGCGTGTGCGTGTACGCTCAAGGCCTCTCGTACACACGGAATTGTTCGATCGTTTTTGACGAGACAATGGGCGCGCTGCACCGGCCATATGTTGTACACCGCCGCGGCATTCAGAAAGGCCCGCTCGCAAATTCGCTCGCCCAAGATTGCAATCAATGGCACTGCGCGCTCGCGTGATTAATTCACACGTTTTCGCCTTTTCCACCGGCGGCGCTCGGACGATGCGCCGAGACGCGATTATTCATCTCCTCGTGACACACCGAGATGCTAATCGTGACTTTGATAGCGCGAGTGACTTATTTACAAGGATAGCTTACATTTTCTGTATCTGATTTGAGACAACATTAATAATCCGCCGACAATGTGCGGATCATCCGATGCCGATTCAAAAACAAAAATTCCTTTTTCCCCATCTCCGATGTTTTTTTTTAGTTTTTTTCCCTAAATTGGTATTTTATATTTCTGATAGTTATTTATTTCTGACGAATCGAGTTTTTGTTCGGGCTCCAATTTATCTTCGATATAATTTCAGTTTCATGTTTAAAAATAATTCATCACTGTGGTTCAATTTGTTTACCTCTCACAAAACATGGAACAATTCAATACCAATCAAATTACTCTCTCCCGTTGAACTCTCTCGTTTGTTGATTGTGATTGGTTTCTCCGAGAAGTGGATCTTTGATGGATTGAAAAATTTGAAAGATTAATCTCATTCAAGACGTTGCCAAAAATATATATATCCACTCAACATTCCATTTGCCAATGTTGACACGTTTTTTATCCCTCTAATTTCATTTTTATTTTGATTCCCATTTTTTCACCATATATTTTTCGTTGCTATTTTATTTCCATTTTTGGTACCAATATTTAAAAAGAAAAAAAATAATAATAATAAAAAATATAAAAACAAGCTCACAATCGTACCATGTAGGTTCTCTCGCGATATTTATTTTAGCTCTCTTTTTTAACGTTCTTTTTTTAAAACTAAATATCAAACATCTTGGAAAAAAGAGCAGCTGGCCACCAATTTCATCAGAGTGAGAGTCCGGGGCTAATATTTGACACACACTTTTGATGTAGCTTTCGTGGGTAGCCCTGTTTTTTTTCCTCGTGTAATAACTCGTGACGGCCCGCGGTGCTCTGGAAGGCGTGCGATTATTGGTAACGTTGGCAGCTAATCCGGTCGTGACGCTCGTCCGGGGCATCCATAAAGAATGATTGGCCGCAGATAGACACGATACCAATCACGTAGCGCAGCGAGCTCCGATCATGCTCGAGCGCTCCTCGTCGCCGGTTCTCTTTGTTTCAAACGGCTCCGAATGATTATTTGCCCGCGCCAATGACTATTGCGAAATCGTTCGACTTGCAACGCCGGAGACCAATAGGCGTTTAAAATTGTGCCGCTTTGTTTCGGCCGCCGTGAGATTGTATAATTATCAGTTTTATATTAAAAACCCTCGGCGTCGGGGTTTTTGTTTCAAGAGCGTGATATCCGGCCCGGCGCTCGATCCGAGCGTTCACGAGCTCGCTCTTTATTGTAACATTGTTTTCAGCTCGACGTTAACTTTCGCGCTGTCAATAATACAACTTACTTTCAGCGCGGATACATTAGCTTGGCGACGCCCCGGGCGTTGTTATATATTTAATGACGGAATCCGGGTCGAGGGGGGGGGGGACCAAACACTATCTATCCTTTTACGATTTATCATGCGATGTGAACGTACAGATTTCTGTAATCGAAGACGAAAAAGCAAAGAAAATAAAAAGAAGAGAGAGAGAGAAAAAAACACGTATCGCGAGCGCACAATGTTCGCTGATTGTAAAACAGATACACACCACCCAAGAATATATCTTAACTGCTTCGCACGTAGCGCTCTATCTGTGCACTTATTTACTCTTGAATATTAGGTGCGACGGAGTGTTACACCGTCAACATCGAGTTTCTATTGGAAACTCCGAAGAATGGCTTCTAGTAAACACGAAAAATCTCTTTTTTAACACGTCACTGGCTGATCTCGTCACGGGGCCTTCGGCGACATTAATGAACGTGGGAATTAGCATGCTCTCAGAAGGAATAAAAAAAACAGCGAACAAAAAAATGTTCATCAAATCCGTGTAATATTGCACCCGATCTCAGACGGAATAGAATTACACCGTGCAATAAGTTTCGTGTCAAACAAACCGAGCAGATTGATCCAACAGTGTGAAATGCTAAAAATTCAATGTCAAACAGGAGGCATCAGCCGAAAAAGAATGAGAGTGTGGAGATGTTCCCTGGGAAGTATACTTTCGCGCCTGACAAAAATGAGCGATCGATGTCTTTGAAGGCGGACTCTCAGGCGCTGATAAAGCACAAAGTGACAGTTCTCGAGAAAGTGCGCGAAAAGGAGAATGAGGCTAAAAGAAACAAACGAAGGGGAGGGGGGAAGAAAAAGAAATGCCGTCCGCGGCGGCCGATTGATTGCAACGAGTCAAACGAGATTAGTGCGCGCGATAAATTCTAGCCGGCTGATTTACATGGAGTCGCCACGCGTGTTCCATTTATGTCGCTGATTATTATGAGAGTTATAGGCGGTGGCGCTTGGGAAGTGCTCATCAGCTGAGACAAATCAATAAACCAGAACACGTTTTTCGTCTTTTGTTTTTGCGACCGGCCGTGCGGAGTGAGAGAGGCATTATCCGATGATCGCGTTTGTATAAACACACCGAGCTTTTACAGAGACATCAGAGGTTGTAATGCACTCGCAGGTATGCATGTATTAACACTTCAAAAAGAGTTATCAGCCATAACGCCGCGGTTGCAAACCGAAGAGAGAGACGGAACTTGATGGCCGAGGGAAAGAGAGAGAGGGAGAGAGAGAGAAAAAACAACCCACACCAGCGCGTGCACTTTTTTTTCTGCCGTCTACCCATCCATCCATGTTTCCTCCCTACGGCTTCGGCATACAAACCCACTCCGCAGCTGTTGGCATCTGAACCTGCAAAACTCGAGCCATTTTAAATAGTAATGTGTGAGAAAGCTGAATCAAGTGTAACACCTTTTTTCGCGGAATTCCTGCTCCGACGGCCCTCAAGCAAATCCGAGCGAACAACCGCTATGACGTAACGCTAGTTCTTGAGATTCCTTTCCACAGGTTATGGCTTGCTCTCGTTGAAACTCAACATTATCAGATTAACATTTCTAACTTGAGAACACACAGACAACGTATTTTGTTCCTGCGTCTCGGAAAGCAACGGTTTGCAACACCCAAGTCCCTCATGTGCTGCAAATTTGCCCGCTTGTGAATTATGTAACATTGACCTTGGTCGAATTTTCCGTCCTGGGAAGTTTCGCAGGGAGACGAAAAAGAAAACCGAAAAAAATAGCAGACCGGAGGAAAGAAAGAGGAAGAAAATAAAAACTAAGGGAGACAATTGTAAAACCGAGTTTCAGGTTTGTTGCAGAGCAGTTGGGGACAAAAGTGTTGTAAACATTGTTCATACAATTACAATAATCAGATCGCGGGGGACAATTTGAAAAGTGTTAATGCAATTGCTCAAGTTTTAATGGCAATTTGGTTGGAAATTTCGATAAGTCCAAACTCACGCCGGAGTCAATAATCGAATTAACATTTCGAGCTTATAAAAGGGGCGAGAAGTATGCTTATTGAATTACACGCTGCACAATGCCGAGTGGCCGTGAACAAAGGCTGTAGTGCTCGTTGGAGTATTTTGCAGGCGCACTTTTTTTTTTGGCCTAGGCGAAGTTTGTTGTGCTTTGCTAAGCAGCAGCAATATCGAATAACCCACCGGGGTTCGAAACAAGTCGAAGGCCTTGTGCACCTAAATGTGTAATAATAGCCCGGTTCGCGTTTCCTTGCAAGCCTCTACGGGTTGGAAAAAAAGTGAGAGAGAAAAGAAGAGGAAGGAAAAAAGGCAGCACGTTGCAGTCTCTAATACGTCACAATGGGCATCGCACAACTCTTGTCTTCACTTATTTGCTTGCAACAATAAAAACAGCACGAGGACGGGTTCGGCTAAACAATGACATTCATTATGCAGTCGCGCGATAATGGGACCAAACTCAATATTCGGCCTCGCAATTAGGCCCCGGAAAGTTGAATCCCGGCGGAACAATGCGAGGCATCAGCACGGATGAGTGTGCCTCGCTCTCGCCAATATGGTACCGAGTCCATTGAATGGCGGCACCGCCGCAGCTCAGCGTTTATCAACTCGCACAAAAGCCATCGAAGGAAAAGAACGAGCGCGCTCTCGTCGGGCATAAAAGACAAAACTGCGAGTACGCGCTCAGATGTCACGTGCAGCGCTGCAGCCTTACGAAGTTACGACACGTGGGCATGCCAGACCGATGCACAATGTTCGGTCGCAATTAGGAAATCGTACATGTACCGAACCCGAGGTTTCTTGTTAACGAATGACGCCGGAAGCGTCGTATCGGAAGGCCCCATCTGGTCAAGGAGAGACCAACGCCGGAAGTACGCAATCAAAACGAACTTGAGTTACACCGAGCCGCTACAAACATGGGGCGAGATCTGTCGGGGCGTGGCACGCACCAGCTTCTTACTTTTTCGGCTGGTTGAATTTTCGGGCGCACGTAAAAGTCGAATTGACTTGTCTATTTTTTTTTTTTTTTGTAACTGAACTGATAATTTCAGTCGCACTTTCACGGTTTTTGTCTTCGCAATTTTCATAATGTGAATTTCCTCTACGGATGAAAATATATTTTGAAAATATGAATGAAATGTATTGTTTGTATACACTGAGAAAAAAATGATATCAAATATAATTTGTGAATCGAAATTTACTGAATTGTATAATTTATGGAGACGATTCTAAAATATGTAAAAAAAAATTTTCATGTTCAATTTTTAACGAATTTTAGATTTTTCCCTCAAATACTATACAGTTCAGTATAATTTTATTATTTTTTTTTCTCCATATATAAAATATATTTCCGGCAATATGAGTAATATTTATCATATAAAATTTAAAAATAGAAAATGAAATATATGTTTTCTATAAAAAAAACTTCTAAAAAGCAGCAATATTTCGTTGTTATTCAATTACCGAATTTTTTAAATTGAAAAGACTGAATAAAACTAAACATTGAATTAAATAATAAAATTTCCATGATGTATTGCATGTTATTTTTACTCTTAAACCGACTGTTTTCGTGTTCTTCTTTCTTGTTTCTTGGTTTTGAATCAAACTCCATCGAATAGGCTCTGATTCAAGGGAATTATGAAATCAGATATATTCAACTTTGACGTTGGGTTGAATTAACTCCAATTTACTTGATTGAACCTGTTATTTCATTTATCATTTCTTTTTTTCCATTCGGTTCAATTGTTTCTTTTTGTTCTGTTTCGGCTGTGATTATTTTGATACCAGCAAATGTGTGTTTGGACGAACGAAGAAAACAAAAGTGAGAAGAAAAACAGCAGATCGTCGGAGATATGCCATTTCGAGACGCAACATTAGAGGCGTACAGTTTTTCGCAGTTTGTATACACTTTCGAAAAGATCCCTCGGCTTATAAGCCTGGGGAGAAGCGAAAAAAATGGCACTGTTGGGAATTATTCAGACACGTTATTAAACGGAAAACAATACCGAGGCTTATGCAACAAATGCACAGCGGCCAGTTATAGTTGTGATTCGTGGCAAAATATGCGGTGTATCTATTTCTCGACGTTTCAATGCGAACGATTGGTTTTAGCAAACGTGAGAAATGGCATGTAATTGTGTCGAGCGTCGAGGTGGATGGAAATCGATTGGCACGCAAAGCAAAAAGAAAAAAAAGGAACAAAGGCGTCGGGAGCCAAGGTGCAGTCGACGCGAAAGTCCTAAATAAGCATTGTTTATTTAATAGCCCGGATGGGAATATTGAAAATTCGGTTGCAAATTTCACGCCGAGCGTTCCACAACTTTGCGTATGTTGTGTGTTTCTTCAAGATATTGATTCCCCTGCTGTTTATAAAATGACGTCACAATGTACGACCCTCCGGCATGTAATTACAATTGCATCGGAATGCAGTGGACGCAAATTCTAATTGGACTGCCGTTACGAGCAAAAAGCATCTCGGAATTTGCGAATGCCAACGGAGATTTGACCCGCCTAATGTCCCTCGAATTATACTAAGAAAGCTTTAGCGTTTAATTGAACCGCGCGCGGATTATTCGATTTATGCACAATTAGAGCATGATGCATTGTGCTCGCAAATTATGTCGTGTTCATTTCGAGACGAATATTTTTCTTCGCGGTGCAAAAAAAAAAATGCTCGCTCTTTTTTTTTCTTCTCTCTCACTGTTTTGTTCTCTCTCTTTATATTTTATGTTTTTTTTTCGTCCTGTGTTCGTGTTTGCAAAAATTCCCTCTTGTGACAGGGACACCAAAAAGATTTACATTGGCGTTGACTTTTTTGCTCGACGCACACCATCGACGGATTAGCAAAGTGAAAATTGGATTGCATTTTATTTGCGTACGACAACTGGTGCCGGCGCACCACGCGCGCGAATATTGACATAATATATTTCGCGCAAAGCTACCGTAATCCCCTGGTTCATATCTATTTTAAATTCACGTGAAAACGCGCCGCCGACGCCCCACAAGCAAATTATTTAATGGCCGACATTTGCATAATTCATAACGAGCAAATTTATATTAAAGGCGTCGAGGGTGTTGAGGACGCGAAAAACTTGCGCGCCAACTTAATTATTACATCACTTAAAACGCCGTTCTTACACTAATTTCGCACTTAGTCAATGAATGCGGCCTAAATTCACTTTGCCCTTTTGACAACATCAAGCGCCACTTTAAAGAATTTGTTTACTTTGTTAGATCAAGTCGTTAACCCTGAAACAACCCCGTTTAATACCGCCGCCATTTATTCAGCCTTTAAAAACAAACGAAAGCCTCGGTAATTTCCCTTTTTCCTTTCTTATAAATATTTTTTTTTTTTTCATGTTTCCCCCTTCCCCTCTCTCGACTCACTTTTCCTCTATTTTTCATTGTGCAATATTTCATGCACTTTTCAGAAATCAAGCACGCTCGGGGAGGGCTCTCTTCGTACGAAACAATTGCCTTTCAAATTGAATTACACCGAAACAAAGCAAAATCTTCGTATTTTGATTCAATCGCGTTGCCTATCAGTGCGATCGATTGTCTTTAGAATTTTCATTGCGTGCATCGTCGCTGCGGAGACACGTTTGACGAACAAAACAGTTAACGCGCCTGGGCACAAGGGCCGACTGATAGCACCACGCAGAATATTAATGCCCCAGTGCGGTGTATGACGGGGGGGACGCAAAAACCGCGCGGGGACCACACGCGTAGCAGTTTTATTCGATTGACTCAGAGACTTCGCAGAATGAACGACGACCGAAATAACAAAATCCCCAAAACCAGCAGCGGTGTCAATTGAAAGAAAGGGGCCTTTCCAAATGAACTTTTTGGATACACCATTGCGAGCGCCACGCTTTTCGAGCGACGTCCCGAGAGTTTGCGCGAGTCTTATGGGATCAGCCGGAATGATCTCCCTGGCAGCTTTACGGCCAATTCAAATGATATGCAAACGACTGTTGCGATTTTAATATCGAGAAAGGAGGAAATCAGGATGGTCAAACGGTCGGCGGACGGCGCAAAGTGTCGAATGACTAACGGGTTGGGTCCCTCCAACAAAGACCGGCTTTGTGAACCCCCCCCCCCCTCGGTTGCAATCAAGCTTCTTTTTTTTCTTTTTCATTTTTTTTCTTCCTTCCTCCTTCTTTGGCTGCCGATTTAAAATGCGACGCGGCGAATCATTGCGGCGAATTCCGTCGCACAAATGGTTTGTGGGAAATGCTAAAAATGACCTGTCGCATTACGCGACAAGCACGAGATCGAAAAGGATCGAACGGGGGAGAGGGGAAGGGTTGAAGTTTGGATGGCAGAGGCGTCTCGGTGTGCCGAGTGCGACTTGATCAATCTGTTCGTTCTACGAAATTGATACTGACAGTTTAAAAGAATCAATAGTCACTGAGAGTGAGACGGGCAGAGGAGAGAGAGGGAGCGAGCGAGAGAGTGAGCAGAATTTTTAATAACGTGGTGGGGAGGGGGGGGGCTGGGCTTTTTTGCATGCGGGCAAATTCAAAGTCTTGCGTGATGCAGATCGATAAACGAAAGACGAGCGGGGGTGCGGGGCCAAGCCGGACTAAAAATAACAGAAATAAAAGTCGGTGGCTCGTCAAAGCAAAGCAAAACGGGTCGCTCACGAGCTTTCATCGGGAACGAAAAATAAAAGCCGATCAAAACTTTGATGTATAACTTGCTCGAGAATAAACTAGTTGGCTAGCCGACGCTGCGAATCCTCGATTCCTTTTTCTATCCGGGTGTATACCTGTAAGCGGATTGTAGAGCTTGTGAAAACGCACACGCGGAGAGCCGCTCGGTCAGACGGTACGTACGTACGTACAAGCAAGCACCGTTGCAGAGGAGGCACACCGAAAAGGTGCGCGCATACCTCTAACCAGTTACTGACCCAAACGCTAAATGACCATATTGATCTGAACTCGGCGCTATAACGGATAACTACACTCCCTGCGCCGCTAATCACTGTTTGCAGTTTTCCCGGGGACCGCGGCAAAAAAATGCGAAAATTTTCATCCGGTCCATTTATCCATCACGTGTGTTTATGATCGCTGCTTGTTTCTGACAAGCTACGTACATTGCAAAATACACGCCACGAGCGTTCAAAAATCAGCGACAGGTAACTGCAGCTTGCGTTGACATGTGAATTCTCCCCCGACGTGTACAAATAAGAGAGGCACTGTTTAATTTGCAATCAAGGAGACGTCCGTTGTCACTTTTGTGACCTGCCCTGCCGTCCCACTTTGTATTTTTCTTCTTTTAGTTTTCTTCGAGCTCAACAAATATCTGTAAATATATAATTGCGATAATTAAATTGTCTAATAATTGGGCAATAATAATAAATACGTATAAAAATGAAAAGAATAAAATTGTGAAAAATAATGATACAAAATTTAAAAGAATTTTCAATTGAACTTTACTATTATTATTTTTATAATAACTGGTAATATAATCTATCATGATTTAAGTTTATTATTTTTTTAATTGAATTGTTTTTTTTTTTTTTTTTGAAATTCAAGTCGTTAAGTTACATTTACCAAAATAAAAAAAGCATGGTTTCAAATCACACAGCGTACGTTGACAGTCTTACATTTTTTATATCATGAAAATCATGAAAGTGATACCTATAACATATCGAATTATCGCGAGCTAATATAATCATTCTATTTATTCTTCATAGATAGTGAACGACATGTGAAACCACTTGAAATTTGACATACGTGACTTATTTTTAATTCAAAGGAACTGCGAGAATATACTATTTTGGATAGATTACTTTTTGCACTGACTCGGAATAATCCCAACGAAAATAATGAATTTTAAATTGAAGGAAGTTAATTTCGTCGGTTGGTATAATCCCAATTAGTAATGATCTGACGGCGAGTTTCGACAAAAATCAAACCGAAATTTTTTTCCCCCCCCTGTAAAACGTTACTAATTGGCTTTCAAAAACATTTTTCGCAACGAGTTATTCGATCTTTGGTTCAGTTCATTTTCAAGAACTGAAAATTATTAACAAGTTTGAAAATAAATTAAGTTCAAAACTCCGCATCATGTAAAGTAGTTGGTAACGACATTCTCACAGTAATTAAATAAGTAAAATCACATGGCAACAAATGTATAAAAAAATATCGGTTGCAAAAATGCAAAATTAACGATTAATTAAAATTTAATTCAAAACCATTTTTACCAGTTTGTTATTTTTTTTATTCCATTCAAGTTTGCATGAGCAGTTACACAACAAATGTACCATAAATTCAGCAAAATAATAATAATAGTAATAAGCTAGAATGAAAAGCGAGGTAAATTCAGCTAGAAATTACAGAAACCGTTTTCACTAAAAGTTTTCATCGCGGTTCATCTGATTCGATTGTATAAGTGCAATTCTCTTCCTCAATAGCTATACGTACACTACGACGAACTTTTATTTGAATGAACGACACGATGTAAGAAGTGATATAACTATAGACCAGGAAAAGTGTACAACATTGTGTAACAACGATGAACTAAGGCAAATCGATTTGAGAAGTGTAAGGAAACTTGGAAATAATAATTAACTCGACGAGAGAAAGAGAGAGAGAGAAAAGGTGGGGGGGGGGACTTGCAACAAAATCAAACGCGGCGCTCATCATCATTTGCGGTCGAGATGTTATACAAAAGAGAGGGAGAAGATAAAAGAATGAGCGATCCTTCGCAAACTTCACGAAAAAGGCGTAAAATCGAAAGCTGGCGTTCATTTAGATTGCATTTGAGTGTAAAGAATAACCGTTCATTAGGATAAATTTGAAAAAGAGAGAAAGAACAAAAAAATAAGGAGAAGATGAAGAACAAGAAGGTGGAAAAGGATGAAAGTGGAGACGGGGGATGAGATGATTGTGGTCGCGACGCGGGTTAAGTAGTCTTAGCCCTACTGAGCGCAGGCTCTAATTTGCTTGTTCTAAATTAGAGGTTAGCAGACTCTCGCCGGACGTTCTATAATTTGCAAAACGAAAAAGCGTGCCCTCCTTGTTTCTCCCGACGCGAAAATACAAGACTCTTTTGTTTGGCCCCGTCGCGAGAGTTTCGGGACCTTCGGCCGCGACTATATGCAACGGGAATATTTCGTAATTTAAAAATAACACGCAACCGCGTAACACGCGTTAAAATTCCGTCTAGTCGAAAACACCAACAGGGACAAAAAAAAAGCGCCGCCTCTCTCGCGTGTCTTTTGTTTTATTCTCCCCGCTGGAGATGTTTCCGGCACATTTCTCTTTCCGAGAAGGACGTGCAGGCGTCTAATTGGTTGTCGCGTGTCATGGCCGCTCTTCTTTTCCGAACTTCTAATTTTCGCCCCGGCTTAAAAGTCGTTAATATCGCGGTCTCGGTGTCACGAAACAATTCAACCGTTGAGCACAAAAATATATACACAGCCAAGTTTTACTATACACACTTCATTCTGGCCGCGTGCTCGGCGCTATCGCGATTCGGACAGTTGGCGTTTTTTCGTCTTGTTAGCCTCGCTGAACATTTGGTGCCCGTCGTTATTTCGCCGCGCGACTAATCGTTCCGGCTCATTTTCGCCGAGAGGGCTGCTTGCATGCAACGCTCCGCTCTCGGATTAATTAGTTCTACCTTGTTGATCTACACTTTACCGTTATAAGCATGCATATTCGGCTATCGATTGGCGATCGCGCGTCCCTTTGTTTTCGTCCGATGCAATTCACTCCCGCCATTCACAATTAATATTGTTTTAATTGCAATGTTAACTCGACGTTTGTTTCGCCAATTTCGCGTCGCTTTTAAAATGCAGGACAACGCGCGCGCGCGCACACACAGACAGAGAGACGATTTACCGTTTCGTTAACGTTTCTCGCAATCATTGAACAATAAATAGTAATCATTACCCCATAACATATCATTAGAGCGAATTCAATAAATCACTGCGGTATGATAACTGATTCGCAAAAAGGCGCATCGTAAATGGGAGAGGGAGGACGGAATGGAAGAGGAGGGGGGAAGGTTTTTTTTGTTTTGAAAAATGACGACCATTAATTAATATTAAATGCGTTTTAATGGCAAAACGTTCGCGAGCACACGGGTCGTAATTTTGAGCAAACGCGCACCATCATAAGCATTAAACACTGAATTGTTTTCATCGTCTAAACGAGGTTACGAAATCGCCGATCAACATCCATCTTAGCCTCCTCTTCTAATAGACTGTTCCGCTCACAACAAATAAACCATCAGCACGATTACGCTATAAATATACAACCTCGCGATCCTTTCAGTCGCTTCATTTTGCCCCGCTGCTTTGCAAACAAAAATATTTACTCCCATTCGACAATTTATTATGCTCAAATTTTTTTTCTGCTCGCTTTTGTTTTTTTTTATTGTTTTCGTATTTTGTTGCATCTTTGTTGTTTTTCGTCTTCTTCCTTGCACATTATGAAACCAATTTGAATCGCACCTGAATTTCGAATGCAAATTTCGAGAGTGGAAACGGAAACATTTCGGAGGTGGCCATTTTTAGTTTCATTATTCTGTTAAGTTTTTAATTTCGCGGGATGGCTCTTTGTTTGTTATAACCGGAGGGCTTTGTCGCGATCGATTCGAGGGCGTCGCGCACATACACGGGAATTAATAAAGTCCAACACCTCTCGGAGAGAGAGAGAGAGGGAGACTCTGTGTTGACATATCACGTCAATATAATAACAGGCGTAACAAAATCGAACCCTCAAGCCAACTTTGAATACGAATGCTGGATTACTACTTGGGAACATTGTCGAACGAAGATTAGCCAGGTGTGCAAACGAAATTTTTGCCAGAGTCTGAAAGCGTCGCAGGTCGCAGTGTACAAAAAAGATTTGCGCCCAATAAATGCGACAGCCGATGTTTCCAATGTCTAATAATGAGAGCGGCTTGCTATTTTTGCGACTGACAATTTTCTCAACGGTGTTTTGTTTCTGTCTAGGATATTTCTTGCGGTCGATTAGTTTAGACAATCAACAAACTCGTGGATTATATAAATAGAAGGCGTGGGTTCTTCACACATGTAAAAACATCGGTTCAAGACTTATCAAAAGATACATTCGCTGTCACAACAGAATTCACGTAACATTTGTGGGGCTAAGATAATCTTTTTCTTCCCGGCGCAAGTCTTTTTTTGTATACAAGCCGGTGTATATCCCAGCGGTAAGAAAAATCTGGTTTAATTACCCCAGTTGCGGTTATACAACAGCGAGGCGAAAAAAAAAGAAATACAATCAGAGCCCCGGAGCCGCAAAAGTTTAATTATCATAACTACAAATTGAAGTTATTCATGACGTAATTAAAACTTGCAAAATATTCAGTTTTGCAGTCAGAAAATTCTATTTAAACAAGTGTAGTCCGTCGAACTTTTCTACTTGCCGCGAGACTAATTGCCATGTTGACTTGAAATCTAATTGTAACCGGAAAAATGGATTATGGTAAATAAAATTGGCAAAACTTTTCGTCGGCTGAATAGCTATCTAACGACGATCCCAACTTATTGCGCGTGTACGACTTGATTATGCGCCATGAAGAAATTCCGGCGCACTTTCTGCCGTTACGCCCTCTCGAATACGTCTTCATTTCGTATTACTAATGTCAAAATCGCGTGTCCACCGATCCAAATATACTATCAGCCAAATTTTCCTTACAATACACCAGGCCATATATCACCGACAAATATTCACACAAAAAAGGTCCTTTTCAAAATTATAATCCCATTCACAGTTTTCCCGTTTTCTTCCTCTCCCAGCTGTTGAATGTTTTTTTTTTCTCTCGGCCCTGTCGAATAAATTGTGTCAAAGCTTGTGACAGAACACTCTTTTTCGTTTTGTGGAGAACCTAAAAAAAGTTTTCAAGTCAATTATTTACACCGACAAAATATCTGTCATAATCAGTTCAAACGGTGAGAAAAGGGCAGTTTGATTTAATTAAATCTAAAATTTACCATCAAGTATTCGGTGGACTCAAGTTTACGAATTGGTTTAAAAACAAACGTAATAAAAGTCTTATTGAAGTTTTACAATTTGTTCCTGTGTGATTTGATAGCCAGCTGAATTGAGTGATTTAAGTCCAGTGGTGAAGTTTAAGGAATTTAATTCTCGTTTTTGACAGATTTTAATTTTTGAATTGTTTCCTCAGTCCAGTTTTAAAAATTAATTTTTTTTAACACAACTAAAAATTCTTTCAACACGAAGAAAAAAATTCTAACAAAATTAATCGGAGAATTCTAATATTACTATAGTAATTTTTTATGCTCATTCACCAAAAATTTCACTAATTTTTTACAAGTTTCAGATCTGTCCTCCATATACTGTACAGTTCAGTAAATTTTTGTAAATGAATATAAATATTATTAAACAATAAATATAAAATTGGACAACATTTTTGTCTCAGCTCATCTATTTCAATTTTCAATTCCAACTTAAAGTGGTTCAAGTCCAAACAGTTTTCCCATTTTAATTCCCATCAATTTTTGATCCACAAGTTCAAATTAATTATAAAACACAACTTTTCATGTTGCACTTGAACATCTATACACCAGAATCATTAAACGGGACTTAAATTTTTCATCACCTCTGATGGATATAACTACAGTTTGAAAATCCCACACTTTTCCTACGACATCCAACCCAACCGACCCTCCTGCTCTTTCCAAACTCCAATTTTTTTTTTTCAGACGAAATAATTGGCAGGATTATAAAACGTTGAAAGTTATCTTTGATGGGTGATAGCCGGTGTTTTGTCTTGGGCGATACTTGGGGGATCTGGCAAAGTTGCATACGATAGGAGGAAATAAATGGATGCTCGGTTTGTTAGAGGCACACGACGTATCCTCACGAGCGAGCGTGTTATTTGGTTAGTTGGATACGCGCAGCGGCGACGAAGAGGCATGCACACGTTCGGTATTTCACTGACGACGGAAATGCCGAACATCCGACCTCAAAGATAGCAAGGAGGAGCTATGCCTCGATAGCAACGTCGCTTAGACAAGCGCCGCACGATCTCGTGATGCACACTACCGAACAAGCGACGACATTTCACGCGCGCGCATTCTAACACATACCAAAAAGCTCGTCGATGATATTCCATCTCACGCGAATAATTGTCGCCCGGCTGAGGTGCCCGAGCATTTTCCTCGCGCGGTGACAAAACGCCAAGAATGCCGAGCGAAACGCGTCTTGAAGATGAGACGTGAAAAAAAGAAAAAGAAGAAAAACGGGCCTGAAAATTTGATTTCGTTGAAACCAGGCTGGACCGTGCGGTTTCAAAAAAATGAAACTTGTCAGGAGAGCCCGGTGTGTAATTTGGAACGATGACGATCGTGACGAGTCGGAACGTACTGCTAGGTCAGCTGAGGCATTCCTCGGTAAGGTGAATGTCGGGCAACAGCTCAGCAGCCGCTCATACAATGGCTACCCGGGCTATACGGTATCTTGCGGTCGCGCTTCCACTTTACTGCTTCGAACTCATGTCCGCGGTTTTTCGCTCTTCCACCGTCCAAAACGCATCACCTGTTGTTCGTGCTCGGCCGTTGATAAAAACCGTTTTTTTTTAATTCTTTTTCTGTTTTATTTTGTATTTCCATGCACTCATCACAATTTTGCCTCGGCTGTCATCCCAATTTCACATTTCATTTCGCTGAGTCCATGAAAAATTCCTGCCTCGCAAATTAATTTTCAATCCCCGTAGCTATTTTTTCATTCCGAAATTGCGCGCGATCCAACTGGCGTTGTGTACATCCTTGGGTCCGATGCTTGCGAACAATCTCAGCAATGTCGACGCGATTTTTTCCCTACGCCGCGCGGCACACAACGCTTTTACTATTTTTATACACCCTGTCAATTAATTTTTTCTTCCCTTGTGAGTATACACACGCGGGGAGTGCACCTTTTTTTTCTTCCGCTTGTTGTTTATTTTTTTATTTTTTATTTTTTTCACTCAAATAGTTCCTTTATTCATGCCTATATTTATTTCAGGACTTACCTCTCAAACTAACTGATAACATCTTCGCTACTGATAACATCTTTACCGAGTTCGTGCGAATTGAAAATGTTCGCCATGTACATCGTAAAACTTGCAAATATATTGATAAACCGACGATTTAAATTGTAAAACTCGCTCTATGCAATTCCGAAAATTTTCGCGTCTTTCCCCCTCCCTTGCCGCTTTGTTTCTTTTTCGTTCCTTCTTATTTTTCTTATTTTCCCTCAGACTGATGAAACAATTGTATTTTTCTCTCTGTATATTTTTTTTTCTTACTCCGACAATGAGTATCTTTTCATAACAGGCCACATCTTTCATATTTATTTTCATATTTGATTGTATAGCAGAGAAAGGTATAAATGATACTTATAAGCAAATAACACAGAAATATATAGAACGCGTTTTCTCTTTTGTAATGTTACCTTTTGGCCGCGGCGGTAAAACCTAAATTTCAACAATGAATTATTATTATTCGGTCGAGAGACAGAACGAAAAAAAAAACAACAGTTACAAAAAATCGGTCACTTTTTAATTACCCCCACCGAGAGAAAAAAAAGAACACAATGTTTTCTATTTTTATGTTGACAAAAGAATTTGAACCCGGTTGATGTTTGCCATTACCACCGGGCGTAAAAAAGCGCTTTTTTTCATACCGCAAATGCGCCGGGAACGGACGATTGTTTGCCCGGCGAGTAATCATTGCAAAACGTTTATTATTCCAATGTAAACATCGACGTTTGTAATTACTGCGGTTGTTTGACAACAATAAGCGGCCGAGCGCGAGTCGGATATTTGAAAATCTTACGTTTCAATTACACCGCCGCGGCGAAGAAAAATCCCCGCAGCACAAACACAAATTGGCCCGCGTGAATGGAGGAAAACTCCGGGGAAGCTTTTTTGCGTAGGGAAAACAGAGAGCAGGGGAGAGGGGAGGGGGAGGTAGACGGACAATTTTTCACTGTTTTATTAAAGCATTAAACCAAGCCCTGGGCATTAATCAACGGAGGATGAAAACGCAAACTCAAGTTCGCGTGGAATCTTCAGCTGCAAGGCGGTGCATTTCGTTTTGGACCATTGATCAAAACTGCGATACAGCGTGTCGGCGCAAACCGTCAGCAAACACCCCGTAGAGTTTGCGATTAGTATCTGCTGAACAGGTCCTTACTCGCAATTTCCAAACTTGAATTTATAACCCATCGGGAAATATTTGTCTGCATCAATTGGTTGCGGAGTGAAAAAGAGAGAGAGAAAGTAAAAAAAAAAAAAAAAAAAAAAAACAAACTCGAAGAGAAAGAAAAAGAAAGAAAAAATGTTGTACAATTGCAACGTGTCGAAACGAGTTTATTACTCAAATTTGCGACTTCTCCTCGGGAACGAAATTTCTTTCATTGCTCTCAAAATATCGAAGCCGCACGCGAACTTGGCTCGAGTTAATCATATCTCTGTGGCACTCCTGCGTAATTCCGCTTTCATTGCTCCCTATCGATTGCACATTTAAAGTTCATTTTCGCTCAATGAATTATTATTATAAAGTTGGAACAATCGATTAACATTTGACTCATTCTCCAATCAATTTTTCATCCATTCAATTAAATGTTGAATTTACGACGAATTGTGCGCGCGCTGATAAAATGAAAATCCCCCCCGATGAAATTGTCGGTTTTCACATTTTTGTTATAAAAAATATCGTGAATACGAAATTGTAAGTCAGTGTTGGCTGTTTGGAAATGTGTAATTATGCCGCGGTTGATTTTGAATATTATGCGTTCGGATATTATATTCTGGAGCCGACAAGCATAACATACATGCAGAATGAGCTTGGCAAATGTCAGTTCGATGTGTAATCTACTATACATACAGCCGAGCGAGGGAAGTATTTCCTTTGCAGCAGCTGCCATTAAGTCAGTAGGAATGAGGTTATTTCATTGGCAACTCGACACAAGTGCATTCGAGGCGATCACCATTTACTTGGTAATCGTGATTGCTTCGTGGTTTGCACTGTTCGCAAAATGTATTAGATTTGATAAAGAATCGCTCCATTTGATACTCAAAGTTTCCTTCTACCAACAAGTTTCAATACAAAATTTACCCAATTCCTCACACACCAAATACGTTTCTATACTAATATCCCATTTCTTCCTATTTCGATGCGTTTTCCTTACAGTTCCAAAAATTACTTCTATTCATATAAATTCAAACTTCATGTTTTATATTAAAAAATTAACTATAAAATTAATTCAAAAAACAAACAAATTGTTGTAAACGCGAATCCACAAAAATATGGAAAGGCGACTTCAGTCAGGATTGGGATATTTTTACAGTTTATAAAACATTCCAAATTCAAAGCTACAAAAAAAAAAGAAAAAAACGTTTTTAATACCCCGAGTCTCGGGTGAGTGAACAAAAAAAATGATCCAGAGAGTTTTACCGAAATTATTTTGTCTCTTTCCTTTTCAAAATAGAAGAGGGAAGAGAGACAACGGGATGAAATGTTTAATTAAAATAGAGGGAGCTTGCGGAAAAAAGAAGCGATTTGACATAATGGAGATATAGCGTGGTGAAAAATAGGTGACTAATTACGCAAATGAATCGTAATTCTCAATAAAATGAATTATAATTAGTCAAAGTGGGACCCCTAGGCGATACGTTTCACTCGCCCGCGCGCCACGATTGATGACAGTAATATATGGCTCGGGACGCGTCTAACAGGCCATTCTCTCAAGAGTTTACCGGTCACAAAAGATAGTCCCTTCGACAAAAGGAAAAGTTTCGCTTTTATCTTGTATATTATCCTCCCCAGGCAATATCCGACAAAATAAAGCACACTTGCCGATAAAATCGTCCTTCCATCGCAGCTAATAATCAGAACGTCAGGAAACTTCCCGTGCCATTGATGGAAAGAAAAGAGAGAGAGAGAGAAAAAAATGCATCATTATAAAAGTTGTAATTCGTTCGGTTGAAAGATGTCGCAACAATTGTCAAAGTGAAATTTGATAAAAAAAAATCTGCAATCGTCGGCGCTTTGAAAATATAACGTTCGTCATACCTTGCGTCACTTTTTAAATAACAAAACGTGTTTTCTTGCCCGGACGATGCTTTCTACGTCTGTTTACAATTCTCTTGGCATCGTTCATTCGGTCATTTGGTAATGATTTATGTATTGCAAAATTTGAATAATAAAAGGAACAAAATTGTATGAAAATGAATTATGCATAATTTTGCACGCAGAAACGCTAAAATAACGCACGTGACGTGAACTCATTATACGTCAATATACATCGCTCGGGTTTAAATTAATGTCCATGACGTTTATATTTGTATTCACAAAATTGTATTATTTATCACCGCGTGGCTATCAAAATAAATTAAACCGCCAGCGGTGTGTACAGTATTATTAGATACGGTTATATTGAAATGATTTCATCTGCCCGATATTCTATACAGAATTTGCACCGAGTTAATTCGTTTATTGGTTCATTAGATTTCCATTTTTATATATCTTCAAACACCCTCGTCGCTTTTTCCCTCATTTTTTCCTTTCTCCTCTTTGAAGTTGATGAACAGGCCATCACTGATTATAAATGATAAAATAAATGAAACAAGAGGGCAAAAACGTTGTTTCCTTTTTTATCCATCTCTAAACAGCAAAAAATATCAGATAATTTGCAGTGTCGTCGATTCTCGTGGCACAATGAATAAATATAATACACGCAAATTCTTTTATCTGAGTTATTTTCCCTATCAGCATATTCTTTGCATTCCTTGCATCTCGCCTCGTGTCCTTTAATTATCTTTTCTCTATGTTGGAATTGTATTTTATTCATTCGCCAAAGAGCAAACCGACCTCCCCCCCACCCACTATCTCCCTCAGTCTCTTTTGTACACCTAACGCATTTGGCTGCATTGTGAAATTGCAAATGATAAAGAAAAAAACGGCTCGGCCGAATTCTCACGGTTTCATGGAAAACCCGATACCGTTGCGTGTTAAAAGTTTGATTTCACGGCGCATCGCGGCGGACGGAAAAGTGGCGCGGGCGGCGATGAATAAGAGCGCGTTATTTGAAATCGCATCACGTCTGCACGCCGCTGGGGGATCGCTGTTGTTTTCTCTCTCCTCTCTGCTCGTTCTTTTTTGCCGTCTTTCTTTCGATCCCATTTCGTAACTCGGATTCTCTTCCCTTTTTCTTTTTTTTTTTTTTTTCATTCGCCCCGCTCCCGCCTTGGAGACCACACGTACAAACGAAGGCACCTTTTCAAAACGAAATCACGCAGCCTCCCCTGTGGTTGCTAAGTTTCGAGCAAGTTTGAGCCCTTGTTATAAATACTAATTGTCCTATACAAACGTCCAGAATGAGTTTAACGTTCTCTTAACGCGGGATTGCCACTTTGTTCCTGCCCCTGAGCAAAATTTAGATCTCACTTTGAAATAAAAAAAACGAAACAAAAAGCTAGGTGATTGTAAATAATATTGTTATCGGGGAGGCGAAAAACAAAATTATACAAATGAAAAAGGACGAGAAAGAGATCAACTCTTTGGCCGTATATCAACGGTAAAGAAAACAGGAAAGAATGGTCCCTTTGTATGTGCGCGCTAAACAGATTCTACCGCCGCCTGGTTGGAACTTACATTTTAATGAAAATCCCAGCGTGAAAAAAGCGCGGAATTAATGGCACTGGAAATGTGCATTACGAGGTGCAAGATTATTCTCGAAAACTGAGACAAATATTGTGCTGCGCAGCTCTCTCTGACTGTGAGCTTTGTTACAGTCGCACATTGTGTGAGTTTGGGGATAATTGGGATCATCTGGTTGCCATTTCAAAGGTGACCATCATTGTTTTTCCTTTCGAAACTGAAAAGTCCAGTTTCGCGCCGAAATATTGCCCGGCGCCCAAAAAATGTATACGCATCGACGTGAACGTTAAGAGGTATAACATTATGCTATAGTAGCTGTAACAGCGACCGGAGCTGGTTATACGTTTCCGATATATCGTAAAGAATTTACGAGCGCCTCGCAGCTCTTGAGAAGCCTCCGAAAAACCGGTTCTTGTATGAGAGCGAATCGCGTTACATTCGGAGCCGAGCCTCGCTCGGCTTCTGTGGTCTAGCTCCGCTTCGTCTAATCTGTTGATGATGTCTGGTCTGCATATTTGCAAAGGAAAAAATAACAAAGCAAAAATGAAAAGAAAAAGACAATTATTAACAGACGGATTTAAACATTTGAGTTTGACTTGAGAAGAATCGTCTTCAAAAGGAGACGACTTCAATTTTCGCTATTGCATGGACAAATTGAATTAGCGCACGAAAATACAAAGCGATTACGTCAGCGCGATGATTCATGTATCTAATCCGTTAATAAACATTTATGCGTTGGGAAATCCGTTATGAGCGGCTCATCTGTTATGAGAAGCAACCCCCTCATTTGGGTTCCCCCAGACGTTCATGCAAGCCTATACTTACACGTAATATACCATCAGCGAGGTGATATGGGGAAACAAAATAACGCGGCCACGCAGAAAGGGAAGCCCCGGCTCGTCGAAATTACACGTACACACCACTTGCTCTTCGATGAAATCGCATTATCGTCGACTTGAAAAACCAGAAGAAGGGAACGCTCGGAAGGAAAAATGATAGCCAGTCTTGTAATGAGGGCAGGCGCATTTTTTGGCCTTTCAAAGCGTGACGCCGATTGCAACAATTTTGCTTTCAACAATTGAACCGGCAATGAAAAGAGGAGAGCCTTATTTATCTTTTGATTTAGTTTGGAATCATCCTGCATGTTCAGGATCTGAGTTTGAATAATCTCCCGAGGTGGTTCGACTTTAGACGCGACAAATTTCAAAGCCGTCAAGTTTGGCCAGTATCTGGCGGATCACGAAACCCTAAACTCAAGCGAAATTTACAGTGCCACATCCTCCTACAAACTCCTTAACTCTAAACCAGTCTGGAAACTGCGCAAAAGTGAGAACGAGACAAGCCGACCAGACTATATATTCGAGAGGGGTATAGAAGCAAAGCGCGATAATCGGTTTGGGTCTGCGAAAGAGAGCGAGTCTGCAGGTTTGTGTGTGCTCCAAGCGAGCCGTAGCTTGGAGACTTAATTACTGCGATTAACGTGAGAGGTGCCGAGCAATCCCCGTTACGCAGAGCACCCGTGTGCATTACACAAAGCCGCCCAGCCAACTCACAGACAATGTTACTAGATTTACTCATGTTATTGCTCGAGAAATTACTCAGGAATTATCAACTTGCGTGCATCACTCAAATTCAACATAACTTCTTTTTCTTTCTCTCTCTCTTGTGCCTTTTTTTCACAGGCCCCCCAGCAGCATCCAAACATACCTCGTTGTTTCAACTGTTCTTCGATTTCTCTTAGGTGGTTCTCTATCTTTGATCTGTAAAAAGTATAAATGCATAATTGGGATATATCTGAGCAGATGACATTTCAAAATTGGAGAAAAATATGGAAGAAAAACGGTTGGATATTAAGATAGCATCGAGTTGGCTTGTGTATGAAGCAACCAAGTGTTGAGGACTGAAGACAGGCTGGCCAAAAGGTCAGATGCATGCTTCAACCAGTTTTCAATTTGCGCAGCAGGGTTAGTTTGAGCACTGCGTTTAGGGTTGTGTCAACAAGTTTGAAGTTGGAAAGACAATATCCCAAAGTGTCTCATTACTTTGACAAACACCGCAAGTACATATCCACAAGGTATCATAACATGTAGCGGAGAATCCTTGCAGGTTCCATTAATTAGGCTGTTTGTGTGAATCTGCTTTGGAGTTTGATTCGAGTGTACATTGGAACGTCAGGGGAGCGCTATTAGACAACTAAGTAAATCTAATTAGCAGATACAACAATTAGAAGAGCGATACGAGTTGGTCGGGATCGAGCAGCCACGTAAATCAAAATGCTATCATATCTTTTGGATGTGGCTGTCTAACGCGAGGATTCACAGGCCCGGCAATATTTACAAAGAGGATTTATATACATCGCGCAACTAGGGGAGACTCGATCTCGCAGTGCTAAATCTGATGATACTGCGAAAGTTTCGCGTGCTGATGGACCGGAGGGTTCGGCACCGAGCGTGCGCTGGGGTCCGCAGCGCAGCATACGGGATCCAGGAAAGCGAGCTGGTAATCCCTCGGTGCTTCTGTCGCTTTGGCATGCGAGGCGAATCCCCGATGTCGTAGCTCAACGAGATAGCCGTTAACCATAGGCGGGCTACCCGCATTCACGTTGTTCATAAATTATTACGCCGCCGGAAATGGCAAGAGTTTGCGTCTCCGTCTGGCGCGGGCGAATTCGTTGGCCCCCTCTCTGTCTGGCTCTAGCCGCTACTTTATCCTCTGCTGAACAAACGGCGTAAGAACTGCAGGAGACCATCTCGACCACTTACGCCGCCGACTCCTAAGCACAATCGTTCCATTTATAACGCTGTTTATCTGTTGATAGAATTAACTCTCGCAAATTCGCGTCCCGAATCTCGCTGTACTTAACGCTTTTCCTTCACATTTTAAATCGCCTATTAAGATTACAAAGTTGGCCGTGGCATAATGGCGGCCGACTCCAGTTGCTCTTTCTTTTCTTTTCTTTTAACCGGTGCAATTATTCATCTTGGAAATATAGTTGAGTCGTAATAAGGTGCGAAGATGAATTACCGTCAATTACTACCACTCGACGAATAAAGCCCACGATTTCGTTTCATTTAAACGCGTTACATAAGCTAGAAGAGCGATAAGGCGTTATAACTCGGTTACAATTTAGAAAGCCCATTTACCTCCCGTTTTGCTCAACGCCAATTATTTGTATCGCTCGTTCTGATAATGGAACGATTTTTCTGCAATCAGCAGCTGGATGATGATAAGATTAGCTTCAAATTGCAACCAACCAGATAAGCGGGCACAAATTTGATCTCATTTCAGAAAATCCAGCAAACAAAACAAAAATTGGATCTCAGAAGTTGTTGGCGCTTGACTGTTGGAGAAATTCAAATGGTTTTGTTAATGCCGAGGCCCTAATCAGGATAACAAATTGGCATGCAAATAGTCGAACAAAGGAGCTGACAAAACGAGATTAGATGATCAAAAATGGTGAGAGGAAAAGGTGAGCGGGTGACCGGGCTTTGGTGGTACGATCCTGTCGGTAACCCTCCGGCAGTTTGATGGGTTGCTAGGAAACACCCCTCGGTCGTAACCTCGTGTCCGCAAGATGAACAAGGACGGAGCCAGGTTGCGCTTTGGCCGACGCTTTTCTCTCATTTTCTTCGATCTTACGCAGCTATGAAGTGAGTACAAAGTGCAAAAAGGGACGGCCAGAAACAACGGAGGGTGAATTTAGATGGCGCGAGTCCGCCGGTCAATTCCACGCGGAGAGCCTTTTTACGGCGCTGACGATCCTTGCGAGAATAACAAAGCGCTCCTTCCTGCGCATCATAATTGACGATTCTGTCGTTTGCGCGACACTCCCCGAATATAATGTAGCAGACACTCCACTGACACTTCATGCTCCGGCGTCAACCAACCGGAATGACTTTTTAAATAGTACGCCAGGTCCGCCGGAGGTATTATGAAATTTTCAGGGCTTATGTTTTATGGCCCCTTCATAAACCGCTCTCTTCCTCTCACTTTCTTGTTTTTCAATCAAACCTTTCATCAGAAACGTTTATTATTTCTCCAACGCTCTTTTTTTTATTTTCAAAACTCTAATACACTTTTGCTCGCGTTTTTGTTTGATTATTTTTTTCCTTTTTTCAAACTTTCTCAATTAAATACGACGTGACTGTACGAACAAGTCGGGCCAAAACACACGGCAAGATGTGAAAAATTATTTCATTAAATATATCAGCTCATTATTCTCGAGTGATCTCAACGTAGGAAGAGTCGCGCACTGACGAGGCCTTTCTTATTCTCTTTGTCACCGACAAGGTGTCGAGCACCGCTTGACTTTCAGAAGACAGAGCAACTTTTAAGAAACACGAAATCGCAAAAGTCGCGAGAGATTAGATGCAAATCGCGATTCCACTTTGTAGAACGAATATTTCCGAGCACTTGAGATAATCCCGTCCGCCAGGCGGATTCTTAACAAAGTGTATAACATAAATTTCGGACCATCCTCTTTTCTGATTTTGAAATCAAAAAGTCACGCGGCATTTCGTATCGTTCTCTCCTTGTCATCGGCCGGGGACACATAAAAAATGAAAGAGCTAGAGAAATTAACCGGCAGCGGTCTTTCAGCGACGATAAGCTCGTTATTGTAATCGAACAGTCGAGCCATATGACACGAGAGCTCATCCGGCTCTTCAGTGACGGTTGTATTTCTAAGGGCGGGAGGCAGCTGGAGGGTGAGGCATGATGTGATGTATGCGTTTCCCTTTTACAAGCTAGACCCCCGTTCGTACAAAACACGAACGGGAAACCCGATTAACCATCGATTAGTCAAACTTGAGAAACCAGTTTACTCGGGTGCGATACGCCTGAAATGATTCGGTCATTGCAAATCGCGGAACAAGCTTTTGTTTCGTTATCAAAGTGACAGACAAAAAAAAAAAAANAAAAAAAACGCAGTAAAAAAAACAAAAGAAAACAGCGAACAAAAGTTTTTGTTCCATTACTCCTAAGACCCGGCGAGCATTTGGTGTAATTTTCTTCGACTCTATTTAACATTTAATATCGACTCACATAAAAGCTCCCCCAGTTCCACTTGATTTTATTTAACTGCGCTCTTAAAAAGAATCGAAACTATGGTATAAAAGTTGGCGAATCTTCTTCGTGCAACTTAACATTCTGGTAAAGTTGACGGCTCGGTCGGGAGAAAAAGAGAGGAATCAAAAGTTGATGAAAAAGTTTCTACCGATGAATACGGCCCGAACAACAATATTTGCGCGTCGATTTCACAGCCAAGTGTAAAGGAGGATCAAAGAAGATCTGCTTTTCCGGATGTTACCGCTCGAATGCCGATGAAAACGTTGCCAAAAGCATGACCAGACATGACTAATAACATGGAACACAACACGGTCTCCGAATACGGCTCATTGTGCTTACGCTTCCGTCTCTGTCCTTGAATCTCATGCACCGAGCGAGATATCCCCTAAGACCAATGGAGCTTGGAATTCTAATGCCTCTGAATATATTCGCAAAGGAGTCGAAACACGGCGTATACTTCACTTGGCTTTGCGCAAAACTTCTAAAGGATCACCGAGTTGATATTCGTCGTAAAAAGTTTATTTTATAAGGTCGTTCCTTTTTTTTATGCCCCGTTAAACTCACCCGCCTTATTAAAGCCGTACAAACATTTGCAGACCCGAGAAAAAGATCATTCTAATTATTAATCATAACAATTAACAATTCAACGTGGCATTATTGTTTTTCTCTTTAACCAACTCTCGAAATTATACTTAACCAACAAGCAAATAATAACACTAAAGAGGGAATAACTAAATTGAGCATTCACAATCAAGTAAATAAATTTCTATTTCATATATCAGAGAAATTTGAATTGTAGGGACGCAAACACATAAAGCATTTTGAATATTAGCCTGTACACTATAGAAAATAGTGGTTTTATACGACTACTTTGAGAACTAGAAATTTTATTAAAGTCGTATAAATAAGTCGTATAAAATTCATACAATTTTTTCTATAGTGTACAAGACAACACAGAAATGCTCATGCAATGTCCCTATAAACCTCAGTTTTTTCCAAATATTTCAGTAGAAATTAATAGTGGGGGAAAAAAGTGATCAGCTGAGCATATTTAGAGATCATCACTTGGGTGAATAAAGGAGCAATGAAGTTGCAGAGCTAATCTAGATGTCGGGATTAGTGATGTATGTCGGTGGCAGAGGTAAGACACCAGACGGGTGATGACGAAGGCAGAACGTGCCATCTATCCTGGGGGCAGAGCGAGAGAAGGACGGGGGGACGAGGGACGCGACGAGCGAAGAGTTAAAAGCGTAGACAAAGAGGGAGCGCGAGCCAGCCAGCGACTAAACTGAGGACAAAGGAAAGGACTTGTCAGGTAGCGGGAACCTATAACATCTTCCATTACAATAGAGACGAAAAAAGAGTACAAAAAGACGCGAAAAGAGACAGAAACAGCGACGCGTCTTTGTTGCCTGCAACAGAGAACGGAAAAACTAATCGTGTTTTGCATGTGCAAAACATCGTTTTGATTGCGAACGTTCTAACGCAGTTGAGCTGTTATGAAAAATGCACGGCTATTACAGACTTTGTTCAGTGATACTCGAGACGAGGGAGAATACTAGTCCCGGGATGATTAGCCGTTCCAAGTTGTGGAGCTAATGATGGTTTATGTGACTGGTAATCCGAACATATGATATTACCGTTTGGATCACTTAACGTCTAACCCAACCAACAAACGTGCCTAAACAATTCAACCTAATTATCCGCATGTTCCCAGAAATGAATTTCAGCTGCAGTGCTCAACTTTTTTGCTCGTTTTTCAACTTCCAGATCAGCGCCCAGATAACTTCGTTTCTTGTTTTTTCTTTTTTCTTCAACCATTTTTCTTTCCTTAAACAATCCAACTCGGCATTGCGTGATTTGTGTTCTGATTTTGTGTATCGTCTTGTATTCTAATTTGGCTCTCTGGTGGATATTATGTTTTCATGCGCCTCGACTAGTATTACAAGCCAGATAGTAAAACAAATAAGCCAGTAACTCGCTGCACACAAATCGAAGTCTGACAGATTGCGCATCCTTGCGATTATCGAATAGATTACGCGCGGAGGAAGATCCGAGCGGCACCCTCTCGTGGTTAATAAAAGGAAATACAGGGTGTTACAATCAAGGCCAGACAGCAGTTGAAATAAGTACATCGCCGGCTGAATGCATTAACGCTGAATTGCCCCGCGATGAGGGAGACCTACAGCAAAGTAACTTTGAACCGTTTGAGCATTGAGAATTGGTAGACGAGGATATCCAGCTTGTATTCAAAAGTCCTTGCATTGTTATTTCTCAGTTCCAACCATCAGAATGGTCCACAAAGCCTGAAAATAACAACAACCTCAATTTTTATTTTGATGGATGTATTTTTATTTTTTTTATTTTTATTTGTTTTGGAAAATGGAGACATCCGTTGACTAATTGTTCGGCCGTGTTTCCGTATGTCATCGTCGAGTGCGACGGTCGTTTTTTTTTTCTTTTTTTTGGCATCCCGAGGAGGAAGTTTTTTTTTCGTTTGTAAAATCGATGGCCGTGCCCATGCGCAGCGCGCTCGCTTAGTAGTTCGCTCTCGTATCATGTTCGCATTTAAATGATAGTATCAGTATGAGAATTTCCCTTTAAAAAATCCAGCAAAATCGCGCCAGAGAGATACAAAATGTTTGAAAATTGCACGCTTCAACAAATTTGCAAGCAACAAAAGGAAGGATGATTAGTTAGTCGACTTTATTTAGCAGCATTTTCATCTCTGAGATTTTGCAAGTTATTCCTTTGTCTGGGAATATCTTGAATGATGTTGTCGGGCAACGAGGGACGCGGGGGTAAAGAAGCATTACATAAACGAATAGTTTTGAGGGAACTAGTGCTAATTGTTTATTCACCTTTAATGCGGCGGTCGTTTTGGCTTTCATAGGCGCGTGTTAAATTCGTCCCCCGTTTGATTTGGGGACGGTGGTGAGTTGGCCCGTGTCCGGTGTCTAAAAGGCCTTGATAAATAAAAATTGTTAAATGAGGAATAATCGGAACTGGAGAGCGTGGTCGCGACGAGGGTGGCTACCGTCAGGAACAGGGACATTCGAGACCGCTCCCGCCTCTTTTGGCTAATGGAAACACAAGTCCCCGCAGTTGTAAGGGACAGCTGTTAGTTACTTGGGGGTAGGAATGACGCGTCGGGCAACGCCAGGAGACTGTGCAACGAGCGGAGAGAGCGAGTTCACCCGCTGAGCTTTTCTCCGAATTAGACGATAAATAACTGTGATTTATACACGAGCGCCGCAACGCAAATCATAAACGCCGAAATTCTTTTCCAACACTTTTCTCCAATTTGCGAGACACGACGAAATGAAAAACAAACGTCGAACGTGCGATAAGCTATGGCTGCTCAAATGATGTGTTATTTGTATATTCTGTATGTAGAAGCGGCGCTTCAAGTTTGCGCCAGACGAGGGATCAATTCGCTTTGATGCGAAAAGACGATTTGCCTTTGAGAAGAAAAGTTGTGACGCGATGGGAAAATTGTTGGGATGAAAGTAATCACTGGAGCTGACGTTGAATTATCGAAAAGAGAAGTCGTTAATGTTGGGATTCATCAGCAATTGGACGTGAGGCAAAGCGTTGTGTAATTTTGTCGTTATGCGAGTTGCAAATTTATCTCATTGACTCGTTAGAATGTACTCAATGATACACACCCGTGCGGAAAGCTTATTAGCGACGGGAAAAGTTATGGACTGCGAAAAGGGAAAACAGTAAAACAGAGATAGCCCGAATGTCTGCTGCTAATTAATCTCAAATCGGAGAAACAATAGAGCCCGCCCGACGTACAAGAAGATGCCGGAGCCCTCGGAAAAAAGTTGCCGAGCCCCTGTATGAAATCATCCGTCTCCCTTGGAACTTAATTAAAAAGCGCCGTCCTGAATTAAGACTTTGGTACTCAGAGCTGCAACATCCTGATAATCCAATTTATCTGTCGTTGTCAGGACATTAAAAGCGACGCGAGGCATCCCAGAGTCCGCTCCAATCTGACGGCATTCGAAACTGAAACCTTCTCCCCAGGATTCGTACATTATACTCGATACGCATCCATCATCCTTTTTTCCTCGAGGCTCGCGACTTCTTGTTGGCCGATGCGGAATGCGGCCTGGTCCAGTTGGTCCATCGAAACGGCCCCAGCCAATACGACCGAATTCAATTACTCGTCAACTTAGCTACAGTTTGAGGGAAGAGTGGCGCAGATAACGACTGCCTCTCCCCATCATTCATACGCCAAGTGAGAACATAACGCAAGAAGCAAGGCGTAAAACAAATGGGAAACAGATGTCTTTCTTACTTTTCTTTTTCACCCTTGCTTTCTCCATTGGTTCGTCTCTTTCTATTGTTGCGTCTCTGTCGGCGGTTCTCGAATGCTCGAACGGCTCGGCATCCATCCTCCACCAACCAGGCTATCTTTGGGATCGCGCCGTCTCCGTCGGATCGGCCCTCTTTGTCTTTCCTCTACGTTGGCTGTGTCGGCGAAACATGACAATAATACGATATGAGGCTACAAGCCACAGAATATAACGTAACCTGCCTTGGTATATTTCCTCTGACCTCTCTGCAGTCCAAGTACCCCTGCAAGTTGAGCGGAGAAGGATGCCAGTTAATGGAACTGCATGTTGAACGAGGATGAGACTGCGGTTCAGAAGCAAAGAGAGAGAGAGAGAGCCCGACGAGAGCGAAGAAGAGGGACAAAGGAATGCTGTGCCTACACGAGGCTACACGAACCAAGCGAGACGAGAACTGAGAGACAGAGAATCACTGGAAGGATAGACCTTGGTATAATATAGGTAGAGGATAAGAACACTTGCGTCGAGAGCAACGAGGACGCCACAAAATAGAGACGGATGAACCCGGCTTTGCCTCTACATTGTGGCCAGTGGTATAACTAGGGGTGCTTTTCCACGCCGCAATTCTTACGGGTTATGAAACTGCTTCATTGTACTCTCCAGCCTTAGATCCTCGATAATCTCTCGCGCTAACGTTGTTCACCTTAGCCCAAACACTGAAAACAAATTTCGCCAACGTGCTTTTTGCCACGAGGGGATGCCAGCGCGACTACTCGAGGGCTGCTCTGCTGCCGATGATTGGCAGCTGGCTCCGACGAAATTTGGCGAGCCGAGGCAAATCAATTGCCCAGCCTCGAGTTCATTTTAGAGATTGGCTGCCGACTCGCAACGTGTAATTGATTAGGCCTTATCGATGCGACAATGTTAACGCAATTTCTTCTCTTTTTTAGCTGCAACAAAAAATAAACGTTAACTCGGTGACCAATTTGTAGCCTCGGGTTGAGGGATGTTTTACCTTGATACAAAGCACTGTGTTTTGAAAACGTGGCAAATAAAACAAGTTGAAAGGTCCAGGTGTCAATCGCAATTATTGAACCGTCCTTTGTTCGGCTTTTTGGCTTCTTAACTGTGGTCGTTAGTCGGGCTGATGCGTGTGCGCGCGATCCGGGCTATAAAAGTTGGAACGAGACGGGCGTAGGCGAGAGAGAGACGGCGAGACAAAGTGGATGCTACTGCGAAAGGTTCGCTCTTGGTGTGAGTCCTGCACGACCAGGTCAAATTGTTTTGCTGTCGAACGCACCTTTTATGAAACTCCAGGCATGAGCACATAATTTTTCGGTTCGTTCCGCAGCGAGCGAGTTCTCGTTTATGATCTCATTTTGGCTTTCAGAAACTGTTTCCAATTACCCAAACCATGCGTAATCGATCAACCATATTATTTATGAGAATTAAATGATCCGTAAATTTGACTCGCATTTCTTCGACTTGTGCTTTGGACAAGCCGATTAATATCACACTCGTGGTTGCTTGTCTTCAGCTTTTTTATACAAATTCTTATGCAAACAGATGTACATACAATACAGTCGACGGATGACAATTGACGATCAGGATCCAGTGATTTGGGCTCGCTTTTAAAAGCGAAATCAGAAGCCAAAACTGACGCAGTTGACTGGACGGAGCATCAGGGGCTTGTTTATTTAGTTTTGTTTGTCAAACACCTGACTCTCTCCGTTTCCCAGTTGTTGTCTCGCTCTACCTCGACGACCCTCTTGACCACCCTTTGAAAAGAACCCCACACTAACTGCGACATCAGGGATTCCTTTTAGTTCAGGGCCGCGCGCACTGAAGCCCAACACAAAACAGTTTTTAAATGCTTCTAGAGCACTCACATCTCTCAGTTACAGAATGCAATTAACACTGCACTCCACTAAGAGTAACGCAAATAAACTTGGCGAATACTTTGCGAATGAACGTTGCTGCTGCAACATTCTGCTCAGATTCAATTTTTCGTTTCTAACTTTCTGGTCAGTGCCTTGAAATTTTCCTTATAAGAAAACAGAAAACTCTAAAAACAAATTCGAACATAGTTTTGAAGAAATAAAAAAATAATCGAAGAGAATTGGCCGGAATAAAAAATTCCAACGGGATTTCATTAGCAATAGTAGGAGAAACTAGTCCTTAATTGATGGACTGAAAAACAGCAATCATTAACGAAATGACAGCCTTGCAAAATTTAATTTAATTGGCTGTGAAAAATCTAATTTTGAAAGAATAAAACCGAACGATTGAGGACTGCCCGTTACATTTATTAATGGATCCCGTTGGAGATTTTATTTTTATAAGATTTTCCTGGCGTTAATCTTTGTCACCGCAAAAAAGTCTTTTTTCTAATGAAAGTTGCTGCTACGGCCATCGTATAAGAGTCGTTTTTATATGGAAAAAAGTTGTTTTATAATCTTTATCTATAAGAAATAAATAGCTACAAACCGATTGAAATAATGTTGTTTATTCATTCCTGTGATAAAATTTTTTTGTTCATAATTGTGATTTTTGTTGAAGTTGCAGGAAGGTATAACCCCTTAAGCAACGAGGTTCAAGTTGAATTTTGCAACCGGTCACTCAAGACTGACTGAACAGTGATGCATCATTGACAGTGTAAGTTAATGGTTATCTCTATAGACGTACTGGAATAGAATATCTAGAAGCACATCAGTCGTAAATGCAACTCAATAATTACGACGGCAGACATTCAGAAATGGAAAATCAACGTCTTAGAAAATTTAAACACTTATTCTTTATCTCAATTCAATCTCCCTTCATTTTTCATCTTCTTCAGTTTTTAAAGATGAAGACATTAAAAATGATGTGCAGAGTTTTTTTTTATAGAAAATTATACGAATCTCATTCATGTCGTGTTTGCACCTTGCAACGAACAGCTATCGAGTTTGTACATACCAGTCTAACAGATTCCCTGTGTGGAATTTTAACAACGAGTTACATTGTCAATTATCCGTCATTACCCAACCTGTTCCAAATGACTAGATGAGTTGTAGAACTCCACGTCAATGCCCTTAATCATTTATACTTTCCTTATACTTTCCTAATACTTTTCTAACTTTTGCTTTCCAAATATCAGCAAAATTTCCATTTTCCCCAAACCTCAAAAACAAAAAATAAACAAAAATGATGAAAATATTTAAAACCAATTTTCTCCTTTATTTTTTAACTTTTTTTAGTAAACAAATTCAATTCATATTGTTTTTTTACATGATAATGAAAATAAAAAAAAATAGAAAATTGATTCTATTAATTTTTATTTGGAGTTTGTGTTTACATTTCTGTTATCAGAGAAAATTTTTCCAGACTGAGAGAGTGCGCCATCTGTTGATAATGTTCGCAACCCATTTGTCATCGCAGTGATTATCACATCAATCAGTGACAATTGAATGGTTCTGACACTTATGAATAGCAATAAAAATCACTCAGCCATCAAATCGAACATGACCCGATGATTAGTTGTATTAAAAATAAAACAAGGAGTAATCGCAATTACGAGATTCATTGCTACTCACCGCCCCAGGCCAGCCGCGTGCCTGCGAGGTTAGAACTATCGGTAATCCATGGGTCGGGTTATTAGGAGCAAAGCACAGTAAACGATCGCAACTTGAACATCTCACCGAACGTTTCACAAGGTCACTGCACTTTGTCAACATGCAGGGCTCGAATTCACGCACTTGATACACGCAAACTCCAAAAAGTATCTATTGTTTTTGTTTCGTCCAACTATGAAATCTGCAAAAACCATCGAAACTGAAACACAAAATGGCGCCAGTTGTTGTCGATAATACTACTTGTGTTCCTTTAATTTTTTTTTCTTTCTCTCATGAAGAACAACATTTTTAAATACCACCATTGTAATATCACACTGAAAAAAATATTTTCTCCGAACAATAAAGCTGTTGTAAAATAAAATTTGTACAACCAAAATGCAACATTACAAGACAAAATTCAAATTTGCAATATTTATTTTAAAACATCAAAAGGATTAGAATAAAAAAATCAGGTCAAAAAGGTCACACGATATGATCATTGTTTTTGTAAATAAAGAAACAAAATAAAACCTAGAATAAAACAAATTCCATGGAAACAGTGTTTTTTGCGTTTGAATTTTCCCTGCAATTTTGCGTGGTAAGTCGAAATCCTTGTTTACCAACAGCGAATGCCAAGTTCTGTCAAAGACAATTCGAGCTCTTGGAATTCAGTCTGGGATTCGTCTCCAGTGGTGTGCGCAGGTGTTTCTGTTTTGCAACTGTCAAAACTGTATCCCGGGATGACACTGTCGCGCGAGCACGCGAGTTGAGTCACGCGATTGCAAATAAAATTGCTCGTGAAAACGAAAGAGGCAGATTGGTGTTTGTAAATAAATTTATAACTGCGCGACAAGAGGCGCTTGTTTGGATGTAACTGCGGGCGGGTTGATATCGCTGATAATATGACAAAGACAAGACTGGTCGAGTACGCAGTGTCAAGTCGAGCGGAGAGAGAGGATGTCAGAATCCGTCAACTGTCACACCATGTGCCAAAACGAGGAACATACGATGTACCTCTGGCGAGGCGCCGATCGGTTGCGCTTCAAGTTCGCCGATTCTCTGCACGGCACCGTGACCAAGATGTTGACCATCGGCGACACCGTTTACGTCGCCACGACGTCGGGGCATCTCTATCACGGGCAGGTACGAGTGGACACGGACAACCAGACCACCTTGACCTTCAATAAAGCGCAGATCAATGCAATCGATATCGCGGTCAACAGTGAGTACCTGTTTGTCATCAACGAGGACGGCTCGGTTTCCAAAATCAATCCCGTTGGTCTCCAAGTCGAGGAAACTCTCATTCTGAAGGAGGAGTCCAAATGTTGCATCCATGGGTGTGTACAAGACACCAAACTCAATTTAATTCAATTATAAACACACAAAACAAAAACAAGATGAAATAATTGGTTGTGGAATACGTGTTTGCTGCTGTTTCTTATCTTGAAAGTTGACAAATTAAAAGATCCTTGTTTCCTTTACAGATTCAAACAAGAAAATGAGGTATGCAAAGTGAAAGCGATCGCTGTTAATGATACGGGAGCGCTATACGTGACGGAAAACGGTCAACTATGGGCAAGTGGAGACCAGCCGCAGATCGACATCAAAAGTGCAGAACCGAGGAAGGTGATTTTCTTCGAAGGTCGAGTGGTGTCGGAAGTGGTATGTGGGGCAAATTTCTGCGCCGTCGTGCTGCGCAAATTGTCCCGAACCGCCAAGGAAGACACGGACAGCGAGAACGACCTTGAGGAGGAGGTCTTTATCAAGTCATGTCCGCAGTGTTTGTCCGCGACGATCCCGAGCTCGGGGAGCATCACCTCCTCGGACACATGTCCGGGGATGCACCTCCACGACTCGGTGAGCTGTATATCTAGCACCTCGAAAGAAGATAATAGGATGACCAACGGGCTGGAGAAATCTGACGGTGAAAAGGAAAAGAAAAATGCATTGTTCATTAACACCGAGGCGGCCAAACAGTTTCTTACGAGGCAACTGTCTTGGGTAATCAATCACTTTTTTTAAATGAAATAATCATTACTTGTACGTTTCAATTTACTTGGCTTTTTTACTTGGTTCAACTTGAAAAGTTACGGCATATTATGAAATTTTAAAGTTCCATTTCAGTTTCTAAGTTCAGCTTTATTCTTCAAGCATGCATATTTACTGTAAAAGTTTACTTCTATTTTCTGCAGTGTAAGCTGTAAGCTTACAGTTTTGAGACTCAGAAGAATTTTAATACAAAACAAGTTTGACAAAATTGATTTTATGATTTTTACAATAACATGTTTTTGAAGTAAAATTATTTTAATTTTTGAAAATAAAGATACGAAAATTGGGATTTTCATTAAAAAGCCAGTTTCCCACACTATATCTGCAACATTTTAGACCAAGAATACTTGCTGTATTTTTTCTCAGATTTTTTTTTAATCAAAAACTTCAAACTTCAAGTGGAAAATGAACAGAGTGTTTTGTTTCCACACTTCAGATTAAAATATTTAGGTTTACAACCTAAATTGTTAAACAATTGAGAAACAAAACACTATGTTGATGGTAGAAGTTGTAGTATACAGGTTAAAAATGAAAAAAAATTGAATTTGTTCGAGGTTTTTTATCAGTTGATTGTAAAACTGAAACTCACTTTAGCATCTTTTTAATATTATATCAGAAATCAATTTTTGTTTATTTCTGAAATAAAATTAACAGTCTATCATACCTTTCAAAACTAACATAGTCTGTTAAAACTATTATATCTAATTATATAATATTTCTATTATGTACATATAATATATAAATAAATTATGTTTTTTAATATGATTTCGCTATTCTAAAACGTAATAGTTTTAAATTTTATGTTTTTTTTCAAAGCATTACGCGATGGCATTACGTGTGTTTCATTTATTATTAAAGCATTTGTTGGAACGAAAATGATTTTTTTTTCATAAAAGCGGATTTAACCGGTTTTGAAACTAAGCTCTTTAAATAGAAGGAGATAGTGAATTCTACTCCTACATATTTTTCAACATTTTTGCTAATTATTGATATAATCCTTGATAACTGAATTTTCCTACGATGAAAATTTCAAAATAAATTGAAAATCTGTTTTTTGTAAATTTTTAGGTGTCATCTTACGGTACGAGAGACGAGTCCACGACAGATCCCACAGACAATCCCACAAAACTAATCAAACAGAATGTCTCGAACATGGCGAACCTGGTATTCGAAGGGGTGAAAACCCTTTCGCGTCACGTGAGTGGCAGTTCGGACATCGCAGAAGTGCGCGACGATGGGAGCGACAGTCTCGATGATCACGTGGAAGATCTTAAGAAGAGCGGGAGTCTGCGCTGCGAGGAGTTCCCGTGGTCGTCGAGTGCTTGCTCGTCGGATCACGAGTCCTCCCAGCAGGGCTTGAACGAACGCATTAACGTGCTCGTCCGAGCTGGTAACAACCTCCTCTCCACGGAGTTCTGGGTCTGGGGGGACGTTAAGCACGGCCAGCTTGGTACAGGCGATCTCATCAACAGACCCAGACCCTTTCTTGTTTCCAAACTGAATCTGCTCGGAATCAGGAAAGTCGCCTGTGGAGATTACCATATCCTCGCGATGACCCTTGATGGTCGCGTTTTCTGCTGGGGCAAGAACGATCACAAACAGGTTCTCGATCAGGCGGATAACGATCAGAGTTCGCCGCAGCTGTTTCGCACCAACACCTGCTCCAAGGAGAGAGCCAAGGACGTCGCAGCGGGAGTTAGTTGTAGTCTTGTCATTATGCATCATGGAATTTTTTCCATGGGAAGTATAGGTGAATTTGGATTCAAAAAATTTGATCTACTTTTGAGCTAAATGTGCGTCCGTTGAATGTTTAAAGGATATCCAATTTTGTCTTACAGTGAAACTGGAAAAGTCTTCAAACTGGAAGTACCTGAGCCTCAATGCATTTCAAAGCGTGTCTTCTGTTCTGGTCCGTATAGTTGTTGTATAGTATCAAATCAAACGGTCAACGATTTATTAGAAAGCTTGATAAGCGAGCAAATATTTTTGGAAGAGATGATTGTTGTTTATCAGAATTTGATAAAGCCGTTTCAAAAGAAGGGCGCGGTCGCTCAAAAAAATGTCTACGAGACGCTCTGTCGTTGCTACACCGAGCTCATGAGCATCACGGCGCTCAACGTGCTCAGTCTGCTGGACCACTACGACCAGGCCAGCGAGGCCTACGACGTCGTTATCGTGGCCAATGTCAATGAGTACATCGCCGTTTACAAATCTTACCTCAACAGGATATGCGGTGTCATATCTTGTAATGGTTTCGCGCACATTGCGAAAACTGTTGAGGCACCTCAGGTGCTGCTCAAGATGTTTAGAAATAACGTCAAGGATCACGATAGTAAAAAAGCTGTTAATGAGATAACTGTTTGCCTAGCTCTGCAATATCCTCTTTATAGACTGCCTAGGTATACAACTCAGAATTTGGGTCCATATAATAATATCACATTGACGTAATATAACATGACAAAATATAACATTGCCAAATTATGTCATGATGAATTGAATTGTGTATTACGATTTTAATGAGAAGGAGGTGCAAATTTTCCCAACTTCCTTCCCACTCTGCAAACAAAATTAATTCAACAACCAGAACACCAATCATTTATCCAACTTAATTTCTTATAAATGTATTAACGTGCAAATATGATTTCATTTCATAGATTTATATTATGAGATTGTCGTTAATAAATGTGTCCGAAGATACTGATACAGTAGTCCATATTTCCATAATTGCACGGTAGTGCAATTATAAGATGCAGTATCAGCAATTCCATTGATCCTTGTCACAATTTGAGGCTACCGCCGAATAGCAACCAATTAATGCACAAGCACTGATTTACTTGTAATCAGTATTCAGTCTTAAAGTTGCGCTTGTTATGATATATTTTATCGGTGTGGCATTCTTTCATCTTTTGGCATCATCATATTTTGTCGTGATATATAAATTTTTTATTATATTGTTGTCGATCAGCTTAAAATTTGTTTTCTATATCAATATAAAATCTGAAAGACTCATTTGTTATAATTTTTAGATACAAATCTATGATACAAAACTTACTGAAGTGCAACGGAGCAAAAATGGGAGTCGAGAGATTGCAAAAAGCCTTAACAAAGTGGGAGCAGATCTCGAAAGAACAGGATAAGCGATTACGAGAGGCAGAAACAACCCGATCGTTTTGGGAAGGCCCAGGTCGGTTGATTGAGAGTCTACGATCTCCCGAGAGAAGACTGATCCGAGACTCAAAGAGCCACCCGATCTCGCTACAGAATCCGGGCATCTTCAGCTCGCACTCGTTCGTGTTGCTCAGCGACATATTCGTTCACATCTGCGGTACCTCTTACACTGTTCATCCACTGCCAACCCTTTGGGTAGAACTTTTGTCAGATTCTGATACTTTGCAGGTACATTAAAATCGCTAACCCAGCGCAGAAAACTTAACAGAAACGCAACAACGGTATTTATGCAAGTGCACGGATGGATTTTGTTCAATGTTTCTTAACCGCACGACCGTTTTTTTTACTCAGGTCAACTTATTTTAAGTTTTGTTCTTGCAAATGCATGACAATTTTTTTAATCCGATTAATATTATAAAGGAACAATATTTTTTACCGCACTAAAAATCAAACTTTTGCCAAAGCACGATTTTCAAATTCAAGAATGCTAACCAATTTTGTATAACAAGATCACTTGCATTTTTACACGATGGAATTTTTGAATGTAATTTTTGTATGAAATATAAAGAGGAAGGCTAATTTGGATTTTTGATTTAACAGAATGCTCTCTCGGTGACTGCGCCAGAGGAAAATTTGGTTCTGTATACGCCAACACCGACAGAACGAAACGAGTGGCTTCAAGCCCTTAAATCTTCCATTGAAAATAATTTACATAGAATGAACATTCCAGCCATACGGACTAGCTCTTTTACTTTTACCAAGCATCCAATGTTTAAGGATGCTAAATATACCGGTAAAGTTTAAGTATAATATTTTTAATCAAGTTTTGTTATTAAATTGCAATTTCCATATTAAATTTGATTTTTCAGGTCGTTGGTTGAATGGCAAACCTCATGGCACAGGAAAACTCGAATGGACAGATGGCTCACTTTACGACGGTCATTTTTACAAAGGTATAATAAGTGGTTTCGGTAAGATGGAAATGCTTGATCATGGAGTATATGAAGGCCAATGGAAAGACGGAAAACAAAATGGTTTTGGAACAATGAGGTAAATTTCATCTTGCAATATTGTTACATTAGATGAAATAAGTTTAGACGAAGAGTTGACGACTGAATTTTCAGATACGTTAATGGGGATCTGTATGAAGGATATTTTAAAGACGGCTTACCAGATGGACATGGAATGAAAAAGGAGGGCCATTTCATGGCATCTGGAGCGACTGTTTATATTGGAGAATGGGTGACAGGTGTGAAACAAGGATATGGCATTATGGATGATATTATGAAAGGTCTGACGAATTTTCTCTTTGTTCAATAAAGAAAACCAATTTTAAAGAAACTATTAATTTTAGAACAATATTTTATTCAACTTTTTTTTTAATTTCAATACTTCCATTTGTTTCAGGAGAAAAATATTTAGGAAACTGGAATAATAACGCGAAACACGGTCGAGGATTAATTGTGACACTTGATGGAATTTATTATGAAGGCGACTTTGTTCAAGACGTACTTACGGTAATAAACGATAAAATTCACTGAAAATAACAATAAGAAATAACAAAAAATTATATTTTTAATAAGGTATGAAACATTTTCAGGGACATGGAGTAATGGTTTTTGAAGACGGTACACATTATGAGGGAGAATTCAAGGCTGCAGGAATTTTCGGTGGCAAGGGAGCTTTGACCTTTCGTAGTGGTGATATTTTAGAGGGCAACATGACCGGTGCCTGGAACGAGGGAGTCAAAGTATCAGCTACTTTGCATATAAACAAAAGTGAAAATAATGAGTCAAAAACCATTCCAAAGTAAGCAATCTTGAACAAATAAACTTGTAACTGATTGCAAATTTTAATTCAAAATGTTCAACTGAGAAAATGTTGTAGATCTTTTGGGTTACTATGTGTACCTCCTGATCAAAAGTGGAAGGCGATATTCCGGCAGTGTTACCAGCAGCTTGGTGTCGCAGAGAACCCGAAAAGCACCGAAAAATCGGAGCAGACAGAAAAGTTGTGGCAAAATGTTGCCGTGATTATCTCAAAAGCCTATGAGAAAAATTCGAGTAACAAGAAACAAGAACCAGATTGGTCAAAAGAAGATAGTTACGGCTCAAACGATCAGCTCAACAGAATCCTCTGCTTTGGGCGGGACGAGTTGACCCATCCAGTTTATGAGCAGATACATAGCTACTTGACCAAGGCGTTCGATTGTCCTTTCCACCCCCTTAGAACTCTTTTAGACGACCTGGCTAAAGTTTACACTGCTAGCTACGGCGGAGTTAGAGTTCATCCGTTGTTACTTAACCACGCGGTTGCTGAACTTCAAAGTATGACGTCAAGAATTTACGATATTGTGACGCTGTTCTTTCCAGCCTTGCCGCCGAATAATGAAGATGTTATTTTAGAAGTTGAAGGACTAAAAAAAGGGTAATTTAATTTTCAATATATTTCATACCCAAGGAAATGAAACGAAAATAAATGGAATTTTATTCCCAAGTTTATTTCCCTTGGTGAGAACATAGTCCTAGAGAGAGAAATGGTACTGTACATCACTCTGTGATGTAAAACTAATTTGTTGGTATTAAAAAATAATTGAAAATGTCGTGATTTTTCAGACTTGTTGTTAGTATGACAACTATTCTCTACCCGATCATGCTGCAACGTGTGTATTCAGTTCTGTTTGTACTTTACGCGTTGCACAATAAGAAAAACGATGCTGCATATTGGGAGCGATTGATGAAATGGAATAAACAACCGGATGTTACACTGATGGCATTTTTGGGCGTCGAAAAGTACATTTCAAATTCAATGTTAAATTTATTGTTTCAGTATCCACAAAGTTTAAGACCGAGTTTGAAATGATGCTTTTGTTTGATTTGCAGAAAATTTCATGACAATTCTGATGGAAATGAATCAAAACAATCAGGGCAGTTTTTCAGCGAAGCTATAGAAACGTTGCAACAATTGAAAACAACTTTTGCACCGCTTGAGAAACTCATAGTTTTAAGAAACACTTTTCAACGAATCAAAGAAGTATGATTCATCGTTTTGAAACAACAGATGAAATTATTTAATCAGATTATTCAATTATTTCTTTACTTTTCATTGCAGACTGTGAATAATAAGCTAGGCTCAGATTATTTGTTATCGATGGATGACTTGTTTCCTATTTTTTATTTCATCGTGGTTCGAGCTAGCGTTTTGCAACTAGGGAGTGAAATACAATTTATTGACGATTTTATGGAGCCCCATTTGAGGAATGATGAAATCGATCACATGTTTACAACTTTAAAGGTAAAATGAAGACATTATTTAACTCAATTTATGTAAATTTAGTGAACAAAATCTAAAAGTAACAAAAATATTTCAGGCGTGTTACCATCAAATTCTTCAAGAAAAGATGATGTCGGGGGAATGAAAATACTCATACCTGAATCTTGATATTAACGTGTGCCACTGTCTGCTAAGTTTAATGTAATTTCATTAATATGACTGTGTCATCCAAAAGTTTTGATTATAAAAACAAGACATATCATTGGTTTAAAGCGGTTATAAAGAGTATTCGGGGTTCTGTTTTAAGAGGCTTCGATTGTTTTAATTTATTAAAGTATATAAAAATCGTGAATGTGTATAAAAAAAAGTTGAACAGAATGAAATAAAAGCAATATTGTACATTACATTTTCTTTATCTCAAAATCGCCTATTGAAATCATTAAAGTAGACATATAACTTTGAGATGTTGAAAACATAATTGGTTTTGAAATCTGCAAATATTCTTGGCTTTCATCATCGATGAATCAGACAAATCGATACTGAAGGAAAACGTGATTGATCTTCGTTCAATCAAAGTTAAAACCATTCAATGAAATTGGGAAATAATTCTATGGCTTTGAAATAGTGAGTATTGTGATATATTTTTATAAAACCTACCTTATGAAATTGAATGTTAACGGCCAAATGTCCAAAAGCCAATGTAGGCGTGTGTCAGCACCAAGAAGGCAAAGCGAGAATGTAAATTTTCAAAATGTCACGGCTGCTATTACAGAGAAGTATGATTTTCGGTTTAAGATGCGAAAATAAATGATAAATGGACCATATTGGTCACATAAATTAAACACAAATTATATTATTTGTACGCAAAAAAAAAAAAGTTTTTAAACAACCAAAATTTCCAACTGATTCTTTTGCAGAGACAACAAAATTTTAGGTGTTTCGTAACTGATGCAAATATAATTTGTTTTCTTGTTTTTATGTTAAAATGAAAGTAAAGTTTGAGATATGGAGCTGAAATAGCAATGAGCAAAGAAACTTCATCATGAAAAAAAAGTACGTTAGAGATGATTTTTGGTTTTCGGATTATTTCAAAGGTTTTTTCGATTGCTGTAAATAAGATAAGTTCAATCATTCCTCAAACTTTTCTAACTTTTAACTTTGACTTGATTTGACAAACAAAAATACACGTTGATTCAAAAACACTGCAAAAAACTTTCATGAATAAATATTTATTCGCACAATTACTTGCCTACAATATTCAGAAATGTACACGCTAATTAACATTCAGTTGTAATGTGTAAAAACATAGCAAATGCTTAAGTATCCGATACCATCTGACTCTCCCGTGTGCATACAAATACCTACAACTTTATATTTCAATCGTCAATCAATAATTTATAATTGGACCTTTTTATTTTATAATTTTTCCGAATTCGCAACGGGTCAATAAAAAAATTAGTCGCGAAGTCAGATTCTGCATGTTTTTGACAAACTCAATTCCGAAGATTTTTTACTTTCAATGTTTCACAATGTGAACCCAAAAACCAAAAAAGTCATAGAAAGAAAAAAAAAGAAGTTGAATAGAACAAAAGAAAACGAATGAATAGATTTTTTCAGAGAACTCAAAGTCTCTCGAAGTAACAGACATTATTTACAAATATACCTAACGTTGCTTACACAATGCAATCAATCATCCAAGTAAATTATGTCTATTTACAAGATTGAATGACGTTAAATCCCGGTCCTGTTTGATCAAAGAAATAATAAACTTAAAACAGTGCTCAAAAACCAATGAAACCAAAATTTCTGGAAGCATGTTAAAGAGACGGTCGTGAGGTAAAAAAAGCAGGACAACGCTTGCGCTGAGTTCAAAACGGTATCGGTTTTAGATTGAAAGTCACGAAAAAATCAGCGTGGAATAAAAGTTTGAAGGACAAAAAATACTGATATTTTTATCTCTCCGAAGCAGGGGGAAAAAAGAAAAAAAAATGAAAGAGAGACAATGATAGAGAGAGATACAAATATCGTTGCGATCATAGCAATTCGAAAGAAATTAGAAGATAAAGAAAGAGAGAGTGACACCTTTATTTAAGCTAATGTACAAAATTGGACTATGATTTGTTTCAATCTTTTTTTTTCTTTTTTCAATATTTTTGCATGAGTGGAGCCCCGAAACGAAAGTCGCGAAAAGAATCAGTTGGAAGGTTCACGGTTGGCATCAGTTCACCATTGCCCTTCGTTTTGTTCGTCAAGTTTTTTTGTTTCCATATATACATATATAATTATTTTTCTTTAACGATTGCAACCAGTGTATCGCAATAATTATATATATACATATCTGATATTGATCAATTAACCGGCAGCTGAGAGTCAACCCACCGATCAATCTCAAAAGTAACTTCTTTTTTTTTAATTTTGGATTCTGTACTTCTCTGTTATGATTAGCGATTAGCGATTAATATGGTAATTGGCTTACGTTATTCTTATTTTTCTTATAAAAAACGACAAACGAACCCGGAATGATCCGCGCGCGCATTCTCAAACCGACCCTTGGAATTCGCGTCACGCCGTGAGAGATCAGCTAACAGCTCCGTTTTCTAATTTCGTCTGATTGATTTTTTTTCCATCGAATTGATTTTCTCTTGTCTTTGGAAATGAAAATGTCTTAATTTTATACGCAATTGAAGTTTCTTTTTTTTTTTGTAATTGCTTTTTATCGTGTTGTTTCGATTTTTTTTGTATTTTATTTGCAATTTTTCTTGATGTTCTTTTTATAATTATAGGCAATCGATATTTCGCTGCTTGTATTGGTTTCTTTTTTTATTTTGCAAACAGTTGTCTTTGCGCGTTTGACTCTCGTTGTTTAGATCAAATCGGCTACGTTCAAAGGCATCTCCTCGATGCTGGTGTGGTAATGCTCCTCGATGTCTTGAAGCGTTCGCTTGTCTTCACTTGTAATAAAGTTTATCGCAACTCCCTTTCTACCGAAACGTCCACCACGTCCGATTCTATATAACGAAAAGTTGAATTAATCCGATGTGAAACAAATTTGTCAATTATTTTCATAAATTTAAAATCAACAATCAAATTTAAAATTGAAATCAAGCGAAAATGTTTATCTAAAAAATGTGGAATTTATCTTATTTTTGTAATTATCAGTTAAATTACCTGTGGATATAATTCTCGCGGTTTGATGGCAAGTCATAATTGATAACAAGTGAGACTTGCTGTACGTCGATACCACGAGCAAGAAGATCAGTCGTGATGAGGACTCGGGATGATCCGGTACGGAACTGACGCATGATAAGGTCACGCTCGCGTTGGTCCATGTCTCCGTGCATGGCGGAAACGGTGAAGTCACGACTTCGCATGCTTTCCGTGAGCCAGTCGACCTTGCGACGCGTGTTGCAGAAGATGACTGCCTGTGTGATGCTGAGAGTTCCGTACAAGTCGCACAGAGTCTCGAGTTTCCAGTCTTCACGTTCGACGTTAATAAAGAACTGTTTGATACCTTCAAGTGTCAATTCCTCCTTTTTCACAAGGATTTGGATCGGCTTGCGCATGAAGCACGTCGACACTTCCAACACATCTTTCGGCATCGTAGCAGACAACAGGATGACCTAAGACAAGCAAAAGATTCAATTAAAAATTGCATAACATTACATTTTTTTTTGAAATTTTTTGTTAAGAACAAATAAATTTTCAACGAAATTTGAATTATAAAACAAGATTCATTTTCGTTTCAATTTTTATGTTTAAATGTTGTTTCAAGATTTTTACCTGCACTTCATTGGGAAGTTGCTTAAAGACATCATGAATTTGTTCCTTGAAACCACGAGACAACATTTCGTCGGCTTCGTCAAGTACGAACAACTTGATGTGATTTGTGCGGAGTGCCCGTCGTTGAATCATATCGTACACTCTTCCTGGGGTGCCCACAACAACATGTACACCCTGCTCCAACTTGCGGATGTCCTCGCGCACGTTCGTGCCACCAATGCAAGCATGGCATTGCGCATGCATGAAGTCGCCCAAAGCGATAACGACTTTTTGAATCTGAACAAAACACGATGGCCGATTAGAAAAATGAAATAACAATATCAAATAATTGTCAACAAAGTTGTTAAAGATAAACAATTACCTGTTGAGCCAATTCACGAGTGGGAGCAAGAATCAAAGCTTGACACTCGGTCAATTCAGTATCAATTTTTTGCAAAATAGCAATGGAAAATGTTGCAGTTTTACCCGTACCTATGAAAATTAAAAAAATGTATCAATTACAAGGTAAACAATAAGAGAGAACGATTTGAATCAGTGGATGGATCGGAGTTTCAACTTACCAGATTGGGCTTGAGCAATGACATCATGACCTTTCACACAAGGCAAGATGGCACGCTGTTGAATAGCTGAGGGTTTTTCAAAACCGTATGCATAGATTCCACGAAGTAGTTCATCTTTCAGTTGCATGTCATCGAAGTTGTCAATGACCTAAATAACAAACGCAAATTAACAATCAAAAACACTACACTTGAAAAAATTTAAATTAGTTTAAAAAATTAATTCAATGTATAAATTCGTGTCAAAGTTCGTAAACAGAAAAACAACATTTAATTGTACGGGTTGATATTTGATATACTGACATTTTACTTTTGTTGAGAATTTTAATTTTAAAACATTGAATTTGAATGTCAAATTTTTATTTATATTAATAAATACTTGCAGTTCTAATTGTTGAAAAACAAAAAACGTAATGATTTAAAAATAGAAACAATTTAAGTAATTATGAATGTAAATATGAGAATCATGTTAATGAAAAATGAAGTAATCGTTGATAGAAGGGGGGAACTTACAATACTCCAATTGGTTTCAATAGTGCCATCGGGCTCCATGTGGATCGGGCCATCGCTAATTTGATGTTCACTTTCGCTTGGGCCATTTTCAGAATCGCTTGGCCAATCTTTGCCTCTGAAAGTTTAACAAAATTTTTATATCAAAATAAAGTTCCAACTTTTTTTCGTCTTCAATCAATCTCAAAAATCATTTCGTTATGCATATTTGATAAAAAAAAATTGTATATAATATATGACAATGAATCAGCCTCAATCATTGTTTAAATTATAAAAAGTAAAAAGTACTAAAAATAAATCGTGATAAATCAATAAATTGTTATAAATAAGGAATAAACAAAAAGAGGGTAATTTGAAGGTCGAGCGGAAACCGAAATCACGTATTAGAAGAATAAACAACGACCAAACTTGAATGATGAATGTTGGCGTTGGGCGAAAAACTGTACGAATCAGGACATGCCAAAGTCCTAGATTCAAATTTGCCGCCACTGACAACCATTTTCCTTTTGAAAACGAAATTAACGGCGTACGTCGGCGGGTCGGTGGCGATCTCGAGGACTGGCAAAGAAGCAGCAAGCCGAGTTTGGTTGTCGGCGAGGTCGTCGCGGGACGACTGATTCTGACAAGGAAATGCCGCTGGGCGGTAAACAATGAATGCGCATAGCGATGTCATGACGCAGCGCGAACACGTGCGGCTTCTCGCGGGGCGATAATCGTCGTTCTTGACCCCCGGGGAACAGCACTTTTTCGCGCGATCTCAGGGCCCGGAAAATCTCAGCGCCCCTTCCCTCCCTTCCCCCCTGACGATGACCAAAGTAAAACCGTGAGAAAAATGTCGCGGCGGATGTGATTAGGGTTTTTTTTTGTTTTGGAAAACCGAACAGGACGCGTTCGACGGTCACGGGGAGCTCAACAAACGCCGGGCGTGGTTGTAAGCAAAAACGTCCGCGGCGTGGTCGAAGTGCGACAACGTGACAAACCTGTCCGTGGCACGCCATGTTGTCAGTCGGGCGACGGGTGTTCACGACTTGGCTCGCGTTTTCGCTCCATCTGCGAGTGCCGCGACGGCGATTTTTTAACGCCCCGACGCGCCGTCCCGGGCGCAACAATTTGACGTACATTTCGGCGGGGTTCGCGTCGCGTATCGAACAAAAAGTCACCACTTACCTTCGCTCAGAATCAAAAGACATGGTTCGACACGACACGGTTGTTCGAAAAGAATAATATGTTGCGTTGCCAGCCTAAATTATACTTCTCGGCGGTGGCGCTGGCGTCGCCCAAGTGGTGGGGGCTAAACTCGGCTTTTCACCGACGATTTTCATCGTCCAATAACCTCCAGGTAGATCTTAAACAATGAATTTTCATTTGGCGCAATTTATTTGACCCTTACTAAGCATTTCTTTTGTTCAGCATTCGGTAGATTTTGAGATTCTTTTGAACGATTTTGCGCGCTAGCAAGTCACGTGACTTCCGGTAACGAGCCTAACCGAAGGGATAACGAATTGAGATCGAGGATTCCGAATATGTGAGCCGTGTGCCTCGCTTTAGCAGCCTGATTCAGAGAGAGAAATGACCGATGGTGGGAGATAAAGAACCTGTCAAAAGCGCGAATTTTCGAATTCAATTTTTAGCTGTTCGCTGTTTCAAATAAGATATTCATTTCCGATTTTGTTTGTGGAGCGAAATCCCAAAATTCTCCATTTTTTTTCATATTTGATGTTGTTCAAATTTATAAAAGGAAAGGATCCATCCAATTTTGAATTTGGATGATTTTACGTTTTAATTGAAATTTATATCTCAAGATATTTGTCTTCTGATAGTTGTTTCTTATCAGGGTAGAACTTTCATCAGCGAGTCACTTAACTTTTAGCGGTTCATGATCTGTATCAATTAAATATTAATTTCCTACGAATTAATAATAATAAGCACTACGCCTCTTAAGTGCTATTTATTTCCTCATTTTTAATTAATAGATTTTTTAATTGATTCCACTTAAAGTAAATTCTCCGTCATTTTATGTAAAAAAAATCTTTATTTGTATAAAAATACAATAGCTGTACACAAATTCTTGCAGTGATTTAGAGTGTGAGTATCAACAAGCTGCCATAAACATTTTGGTACCAAAAATATGTTTCACACTTTTTGTGAAAAATCTTTTCAAGACAAAGTTATAATTTTATTATTTTTATAAACTTTTGCAACATTGGTATATGTAAAAACTGTACAAATATCATTCGTCTTCATAAAGCAGTGTAAAAAATAGTGCATTTTTGATCGAACAACATTTCGAATAAAAAATAATTTTCTATGACAATCCACAACGTACACAATCACATCAATTCAAATAAATAAACCAAATGTCATTCATGAATTTAAAATAATAATGCATTCATTCTCATTCTCTCCGTCAAATGTTGAACAGTTTTCTATCATTCACTTAGATCTTTTATATAAATGCACAACCGAGTACAAAAATGAGTATCGCGATTGGGAAGATGGCATAAATCTCCATTCTAGGCTCACATTCAGAAACCAGCCGAAAAATATCATCAGATTCATTTTCAATGCCATCTCTAGTTGGGACTTCAACGATGACTCGGTCTTTGGAAAAAAGGTTTAACGTGAAATGACACTCAGTCTGATTAATACATGCTTTTGTAACATTCTCATACTGCAGGGTTGGCTTATAGATATCAAAAACTGCATGGATGTCGTTTGATACGATGTCGTTGTCGCTATAAAATATGTAGTAATAGTAACCGTCCTCGATGACATCGTGAATTGTTTGCATGTGTTTACCAGACATTAGGTAATTCACGTCTAGGCATTTTTCAGAAGGATCGAATTCCTGCGACACCAAGACATGGCCCTCGTAGCAAGTCAGCAGACCGTTTTCAAAACTCGAGATCGAAGACTCGTCTACAGTGAGATTTTTTATGTTGTTTCCTCCGTGCCTTATTCCCTGGCCCGACATCACTGCTGGACTTTGAACCTGATTGTTACGACGATTCCTCGCTGCTGGCGGATCTACAATGAAACAAATTTTTTAATGAATTTTCATTTGAGTTCAAGTTTAAAATTTTGATTTCAATATAAATCAAACTCTTTCGAATTTATTACCTTCAACCTCCATCTCTTCTTTGGCAAGATCTTCCATGACCATTTTCAACTCTTCTTCGAGTTCCTTCAACTTCATTTTTTTCTTCGAAACTTGGCTTTTTACTGTCGTAATGACTTGATTTGTTTCATCCTTATCCAGCTGTAGTTTATTATCCTCAATATTCCTTAAATTCCGAGAACTATTTTGTACCTTCGCAGCTGCACCTTTTTCTGTTGTAAAATTTCCCTCGTCCACCGTTATGGACTCTTTTCTCTTTGCATGCTCTTTTGAATTAATCTCCTGTGCATCGGATTCAAACAAAATTTTCACGTGATTAGCCTCTGGTAAAAATATGCCCGTTTTCAAGGCCTTGTTTTTATTGTGGTCCAACATCCCACAGGTCCTCAGCTCTTTTTCCCCTTTCACTACCAAAATTGAAGCTCCTTCAAATCTGAAAAACAATTATCGAAATATACGACTTAATTATGTCCTTTACGTCAGTCGTATATTTTTTAAACTTTTGCTTACCTGGAACAAAGTGATAGTGCAACGGTCGCCCCTTTCCAAAGATAAAACCCCCAGTACTCTAAGGTATCGTCAGGCAAGACCATACTTTTTTTCAAACGTATATGCTTTCTGTAGGAGGTCGTTTCGGGTCTTTCATAAACTTGAAACGCATTGAATACCGATCCATTCATATGCAGATTATGCTCCTAAAACAATACTTGCAAGTTAATGACTGGAAAATGAGATTAAATCAATTAGCAGAACCTTTTTTCGTTCATTAAAATTTGGTTCAGAAAAATTATCTTTCAAAAATATTATAATAAGATTTAAAGAAAGTACACATATTTTCATACACTTTTTATGTTTTATTAAATTGATTAAGTTGAATAACAGTTAGAAAAACTTACAGAACAAAAAACATTGGATATCCCCTGACTGATTTCCAGAACATCAGACTCAATTAGATCATAAGCGACGGAAGCAAGAACGCTGTTTTTAATGTAAAGTGGGATAATCAAAAGCACAGCCGGCAAAAAGACAACGAGCACACAGAACAGGATCACTCGTCGAGTACCAGTCATCCTACCTGAACGTGTTACAAAGGAGACGTGAGTAAAACGATGGATTTTGTACACGCAAAGCTGACTTTTCTTGCCGTCTACTTAAACGCGACACATTTCACATCTGCGACCTTTTTTTTTTATCTCTTTGATTATGATAATGATCGGCTCGCGTGCTCTGCAATGTTCTTGATAATAACTTTACAATTCCGGTGGCTTTGCAATTTCGCAATGCACATTTATTTTGGTGCTTATTACTAATTCGAGCTGGAAATTTCTCAATTTAACATTAAAAGAAAAAAAAAAATTCTCTTTTGCAATTTTTTTTGTCGTCCTTTTGTTTAAATAAAATGAAGATTTTCTAAAATATAGGTACATTTTAGAAGGGAAAAGGTTTCGATATTCAAAAAGTCAGCTTTTGGATAATGATAGACAATTGAGACGACAATTCAACGGATTTTTCAATGACAAAGATTTGTAGCTCAGGTGTTGGATTTTAGAACAGTAGATAGTCAGCCAAGTGGGTTAAAATTTAGAATCCGATCGCTCATTTCCTTTTTTTTATCATCTAATTTTTCTTGTTCAAGATAATAAATTGTCCATAAACATAATTAAGTATAGTGAATAAAAAAAAGAGGCAATTTGGAATGTAAATAAATTTGGAATACTTACAAGAATCAAATATTTTGATACTTATCTTTAACCAAAAATAAGTAAAATAATAATTTGAAAAGTACTGCCAGAAAAATGTTGGCAAAAGTGCATTATTCAGTTTGCAACTGGACAAAAATGAGCTATCGGTCTAGTAAGAAATGGAAGCTGCAAAATTATGGATTAGTATACCTCCAGCTTTAAAAACACAGCTCTCTGATGAATGATCTGTAAATAATAAAAAATTTATTTCCAACGTCGAACCGTTTTCGGGGTGGCGAGATTTTCATTGTGCAAAAATAATGCAGTGCCTTTTTGCTCGCACAAGAACAAACAGATAAATAAATACGGATACACAGACACAATATTAATCATCGCGACATAATCGTTGGAAAATAGAAGACGTTTTCTTATCTAGAAGTTAGATTAATCTGCGCTTTACGTGGCACGTTATGATTATTGCACAAAACATCGCGTCTGATCGAAAGCAAAAACAATGAAGGAGTTAAAAATAGACGTTTCATCTTAGGAGTGATTTTACATACGGTGAAGGGGCTCGATAGAGTGGTACTTGTGCGAATGATAGTACCCCACGTTGCCCACGGGGGGCTTCTTCTCGTTTGGCTTCATATTCGCACTTCCTCAGTAATCAGTCTCGCGTCATCCTCACGCCTCGACACTTCGGCCAGACTGAACGTCCAACGGGAACCCGTCCCATTATCGCTCGTATTTGATCTGATAGCAATTTGTCATAAAACTGTTTTATCTTCAAGATGAAAATTTGTTCACTCGTTGGAACAAGATTGTATCATAAATAAATGAGTACTGACGATTTTTTCCCCAAAAAATTATCACCGATGATAAGATTACCTAATGACGTTTTGAACGCAGGCTAGCAACAACGCACAAGAACAATATTCAGATTCGTATATTTTAAAACGCATTATGACATTTATTTGAAAAAATATAAATGTTGTTTCAGTTCGACGTTCTTAAGTTAGACTGATCACTTTGGATGCCTGATAGTAACCGTTCTCGTCGGTTGTATGACGTTGTGACAGATGGACCGAAGAGAGTGTCGTTTCGCCAAAATACGTTTCTTTGTACACCTATAAATAAATCATTTCTTTAGTGTCTAATTTTAAAACTTTTTTTTTTTCTTTAAACCTTTCTCTCGCTTTTCAATTGAGAATCAGTATGAGTTTACTTTTATAATTCGACGAAGAAAAATTTGTTCAGTTATACTTTGTTTTAATCTTTAAATTCAAATTTTGCAAACAAACTAAAAATACTAATATTCAAATTTTACCTCAAGAATGTCTGTTGCATCGAAAGTCTCACGTTTCGGTTTTCTGAAATTAGTATCTATAGGTGTTAATAATTTTGTATTCATAAGTGTCATGTGCATCTTGACATTTTTTCGACCGAACTCATGAAATGAAAGACCTGAAACAATAAAATTTTTCATTAAAATCAAGAGATTGTTCCAAGTTGTACCTCAATAAAATAATCGTTCACTCATTACTATCACAATTCAGACCGGTTTTTCTGTATTGTGAAATGTCATGAAATGCATGTACTACATAAATTTCCATAATTGCTTTCATATGTAGAGGTTTCAAGATTTTCAAGGTAATAAAACTGACCCAACCCAACATTCTTACAGTATACAACAAAAGATATATATTCAAACAAAAGAAATAGTTAGTTCAAATTTTTAACAGGTATTCAACCTTTTTAACATCATCAATGCCAAATTACTCGCTATAATAGGTCAGTAAAATTTTACCTGCTGAAATAAAATATTGATTTATTTCATCCACAAGTTTTTGACAACGTCCTGAAGGGTCTTCAACAACACCATACAAAATCGAGGTTGTCGCAGGATCGTCATTCATTATCTCAACTCCTTTTATAATTACTTTTATCGGGCCTTCCTCCATAGCCGGACTGAAAACAAGAAACAACATTTTACCCAATATCTACATGACTATATGATATTGAAATGTAAAAACATTTTTCTATTGATTACTCAATAACGTCTTCCTTGCATGAATGCAATATTTTTTTAGCCTCGTCCCTCTCTTTGTCATTAAGTAAGGTCATAACACATACTGTGATGTGCAGTTTTTCAGGTGAGGTAAAAATCTCCTCGCAAATGTTTCTCTTGTTTTTACCGATGTTTGTGAGGATATTATGCTTAAATTCTTCAAAACTTGTCTTCATCGAATCCGTGGCAAGAGGAATGGAGATGAAATGGGTCATACGCAGTTTCCTGCGTGAAGATTCTATGATCATGTTTATCCTGTTTCGAGCGCTAATGATAAACTTACGCCGGGCGCCTGTTATAACTAAAAACAAAAATTCCTTTAGAGACAAAGAAGAAGAATTTAGGGCTTTTGCAGGTCATTAGAGATTTCTCACTTATGTCTCCTTTCTGGCCATATTTAGGGATTATGATCATGGTCTTAGTCTCGGACTCTAATCTTTTCTTTGTTGATCCTTCTCTCCCAATTATGAAGGGATAAAACTCGCTGAAAATATATTAGAAATTTATTTTCTTGACATGAACAAAAATGAAATTTGAAATTAAATTTGACCTTGAGTGAGCAGATAATAATAAACATACTTTGGTACATCAAGGAGGTGTGAAAATTTTCCATTTGGCATCTGGGTGATGGAAATGTTTTCATGCCTTTCTTCCTCTTCTGAATCGTAGTTGTCATCCATATCGTCCTCTTTGTATGCTTGTAAATCCGTGTCCTGTGAATACAACTTACTTTCGTAGAATCTATAACATCTTCCGTCAACCCAAACTAATTCTGGCTTCAACACATCCATGTTTGAGATGTTACAATTGTTGTTCTCTTCAATTTATTTTTTTTAGGTTGGTTATTATGATCTGTTGGTACACGTGGTTAAACACGTTCACATCGAATTCAAAAATATGAAAACAAATTTAATAACAAAATCAATAATTTAAGTAATAAAAGCTAGTCAAAAATGAACTTGATATGTAAATTTTTATTAATTATTTGATTTTGTTTGATAATTCAATTATTATTAATAAAAAATGCTTTTAATCAAGTTATATATCTGGATATACAAACATTTTACTGAAAAAAATAACTGCGGATTTGTATCAATATATTTTAATAAGCATTAATTCAAGTACAAACAATCAAATCAAATGGAAGGCGCGTTAAATCAAATATGAAGACCACAATTCGGGATACAGAAAAGGTTCGACGTTTTTGGACAATTTTCAACCGGTTCGGACGCAATCAGAACTCAACCATCAAAACAAAAAGGAAAACGCAAATAATTTGTGTGATTCGACTTTTACACTTTTTTTCACATTGTAATTTTCTTTTCATCGTTTGTACAATTGTTTTAATTGCATCTCTACGTTCAAATAATGAATTGCAAAATAATTGATTGTAAAAAACTTCACTGGAAGTTTCATACAAAAACCGTTCAAAAATTTCGATGACAATCGTTTGACATACAAAAATGCAGTAAATGCACCAGGTAAATTTGAATTACAAAAAACAGCCGATTTCACTGAAACGCATCGCAACATTCAAAGCGGCAGTGTATAAACGTATATACATTATGTTATTTTGTTATCATCAAAAGAAAACAAATGTGCGATGCTAGTTCACCGGCTTGGATCTGACAGTTTCGTTACCGAGTTTTGCAACAAGATTGATCTTACAATGAATGGCGAGACAGTCGCGATGAATCACATGTATTCTAATTAAATTGTATGTACAGGATATTACATTAATGGCCGATCATGATCTGAGCAGAATTTTTGTACAAATATACAAGTCTTCAGCTATGCCAGTTGCTAAGAAGCTTTGACGTAGCCAAAGTACGGCCTTTCAAAGCTTTGCAGCTCTGAATTATGCTTGTTTGTGCGCGATCAAATACCACATCCGTAAACTCGTCTTCTTCTTTCAGTCCAGTTCCAACGTGAATCTTCTGGAGTTCTGTTAAATGATTCTCCAGTCCTTCCAAACGTTCATTCAAAAGTGTATTCACCTCTTGCCAGTTCTGAAATCATCAATCAAGTCAATACGAAATTGAACAAAGTAAAAATTGAAATTGAACAACCAAACAATAACATGAATAAATGAAAATCATTTCTTACCATTCTTTCATTATCAGTTTCATTAGACAAAATTTCTTTGTTTTGTTTCTTTTTATTTTTCTTGTGTGATGTACCGGTCTTGGACAGGTTGAACGCAATGCACATTGCAGTCAGATAAGCAATTGTTTCGCTGCATGTTGTTGCTCGGATAACAATGTCTCGGTAAACCAGGGGTTTCTCAAAGTCTCCTATTGGAAGTGGCATCAAACAAGGAGAGGCTCTCAAAGCTTTGATGCAACTTGCGTCAGGGTATCCAGCAACGGCAAACGATTCAGCCAACCGCGCTATGGTGCTCAGCTGCTCGGATTCGTGCGCTTCCCTGAGGCGAATCAGCGCATCCACGGGAATCAGAAGGTTTTTCAACCGACTTGATCCGTCTTCGGATACAAACTTCCTTAATACTTGGGGCACCTCATCCTGATCGAGGCTTTTCAATTCCGAGGAGAGCTTCGACAGCAAGTCAGACGAATCTTCCTTGTTCGTTGCGCCGATTATTCGTAACATCAAATGGCGTGCTTTTAGCAGACGAACCATACAGTCGCGAGTCTCTGCGCGCATTCGAAATTCATCAGAAGTTTCACTTGACAATGGCTCGTAGCTCACAACAACCTAGAATTAACCAGATTTTTATATAATTTTGTTATGCAATTACAATAATGTTAGATTTAATTTGATTGTCAACTTATTTACATCTAAGTCTCTGTTATCTCTGAGCTGGTCCCATCTCACAGTATCCTCATGTGGTTGAATGTGCATAGATTTCATCGAGGCAAACAAAACGTCCGGATTTTTTGCTAAGCTCAGTTCGAGCAACATTTTATCCATAGTTGTCGTTGCAAAATTGATCGAGAATTCAAGCCGCTTTTGAAGGTCTACGAATTCTCGTATTTTTAAAAAACTTCCATATTTGTAAGCAAAGGTCAGGTGATCGGCGCTCTGAAAACAAAAAGAAGCATTTTTTAGTTGTTGATTTTTGCTTCTCCGGTCGAGAGTCTATTTTAGTTATTCGAACTTACATCTTTGTAATTTGATACAAAAAATTTGGCAGCACTGTCGAGAGTGCTTCCCGCTTGCGATAACAAGCCCAGAGGTGCGAACAGAGGAGCTGCCAAGTAACTAAGCGAATCTATTTGAACGTGCTTCAAATCTAAGAGGGAGAGTGCGTAGTATGCTGCTGCTATTAGTCCGGCTTCCACGTACGTTCGAACCAGCAAAATTTTGATGTGGAAGTTCGCGTAGCTTGATACTAAACTTTTTTCTAGTAACCGCATCATCCTAAAAACAATTATTATTATTATTATTAGTATTTCCTGTTAAAACTTTTTTGCTTCGTATTTTTTATCATTTTTTTATATCATTGTATTAAAATTGTACCTGTAAAGATAAGCCGGATCTTTGGTTTCGTACCAGATCTGGTACAACACATGTACCGCTAAAATGATATAAGGATCGGCCACGCAAATATCAGTTGGAAGCCTCTCCTGTACTGAACAAAGTGAACTACCTTTCTCATACAAATCGACAAGTCTCTCTACTAACAATTTCCGCTTTTCTAAGTCTATTAAAGGCTCGTGATGAAAACCACAAATTCTACGTAATTGCTCGAGATGAACATGTCTCTGCATCTGGTCCTTTGTTGTTGGATATCCATCAGATGGTACTCCAATATCTTCATCTAACTATAAGAACAAAAATCAAAACTGAATTATACAAATTTAAAGAAAAATAAAACAATTTTAGATCGCAGATCTCATGCTTACTTGTTCAATTAATTTATATCTATCCTCCGGAGAAAGGAGGTGTAAATATAATCTTAAATCCCCCACGACACAACCTTTTGAACCGAACTTTGAAAAATAATCCCTCATGGAATGCAATGGATCGATTTCACACTTTTGATCTGTATTTTTAATACGTTTCAAAAGTTCTAGGTGTGCCAGATGGGGTGCCCTGGCCTTCGAACCTGCAGCGGCTGCTTGCTCGTTCAACAAATGCAAACAGTCATCCATGTTTTGTGAATCTAAACTGGCTTCAACAAAACGCAGGTAATATTCCCAATTGTCTATGCTAAAATCAAAATAATGATAATGTTAATTAGAATTTCAAATCATTACCATTCGAATTACATGAATGCATAACAAGTGGTAGTTACTTCTTAGATATGAGGTTTTTGAAAGAAGTGATTGCTTCAGGGTACCGTTTAAGTTTCAATAACAACCTCGCTTTCATTTCAGGAACTTGAGATAAATGATGAGCCAACGGCCCGGACAAGACTTCAAGTATCGCTTCATTTTTTTCTTGCAGTTCCAGGATCATCAAATATAACTGAACTTCTTGTTCAGCCTCCATCTTGCCTTCGTTGACCAACTTCAGTACCTTAAAAGAACAAAAAAATTAAAAACAACTGTCGACTATGAATTCTAAACTGTAAAATAAGAGATTTTTTTGCAGTTTTTGTATCGTCAATTTTTTTCCTATTTTTGACTTTCATTATTTCAATGCAATGCTTGTAAAAATTTCAATTTTAAAACCAAATTTAAGAGAAATAAAAATTATTTGTTTACCATCCTCTCTGCTAGAGGTAAGATGACTTGTTTGGCAAGTTTTTCCTCGGCCTGTATCGCCTGCATGACTATGCTCATCACAGCCCAGAAGTAATAGGGATTTTTTGGCACTAATTTGTACAGAGCCAGTGCGCTGTGCTGCTGCTTTTTGAAGTCCCCCAGCCTCACATAGGACATGAACAGATGAGTCAGCAGTTCTTCGTTGGTTGGATCAGCCTTTGCCGCAGCTTCGTAAATCTCACTAATCTTACCAGCTAAAAATACAATCAACGTTTACAATTTCACAATTGTTTGCAAAAAGTTGGTCTGCACTTTGAAATTGTTTAATGTTTATTTTCTCACGTTGGTGAATTTCTCTATAACAAATACTCATGGCTTGAAGAGTGGAGTCGTCGCAGGGTACTTCAGCGCTGACCTTATCCATTATAGTTTGGCACTCGCCTTCCTTGCCAAGCCGTAGCAGTGCGAGGGCTTTGAGAACTCGGGCGCACTGGTTTGAGGAATCTTTTTTAAGTACCTTATCTGCTTCCTGCAGGGCTTTCTTGTTGTTCCCATTGTCGAGCGAGTCTGAAATAGGCAAAGCATTACATAACCTCTTCGCCGGCTAGGGCAACGTCGTCGCCGGGGCAACAACGTGCAGGGCGGCTGCTTGATAACCAATAGTTACCGTAGATTGGTCTCAGTCGACGCTCGTTCACCATGTCCACGTGCGTTTTCGACGCCATGCTGCTCTTATTTTTGTTCCCTTTTAATTCACGCTTTTAATCCAGTACCATTCAAGTTCATATTCGGATCGACAACAGAATTAATTTTGAGCCAGATTAGTGCACCGAAGTTGACTGCGAATTGACGCACAAAACACCACAAAAAAAGAGAGAGAGAGCGTTTGTCGCGCCATCTTCCGGCGCATTTTTTGAGAAACAACAACAACGGTTGGCAGACATGCAAGCATGTTCGCCACGTTGGAAGAAGAGCCGCAAGCAGCTGACAGTTGCAGCAAATGTGACGTGACGGTTGTTGTAAATTAGGATTCGACATTTCCCTTTAATCTAAGTTTAGAAAAAGGTAATTTCATCATAGCTATTTTAAAAGTGAACTCGACCCCGAAGTTTTGATGTCCCCTTCAAAAACCGGGTTCATTTTTGTTTTCAATTTTATCACTTGCAATTTCTCGTCTCTTGTTTTTTTTCTTTCGTGATTTATTTTTTGATGTAAACAAACAATATGTTCGCTGAATCCAAACTGAATACAATTCTAACCTATTTTTGAAACTTTGATATAGTTAACAATGATTTTTATTTCAACTACACGTGTCTTGTTTTGATGTGTCGGTTTAAAGTGACGTTGCAGTGTTTTGCGGTTACGTCAAATTTTTTGTCTCTTTAATGACAGAATGCGTGAACAAGTAACGTAGGTTAAAGGTTACATGCCAATCTATTGACAGCTCTGAAACTTTTCAGGCTCAAGATGAAGGTGAAGGAGATAACGAAGACTGTCAACGTAGCATGGTCGCCGGCCACGCAATGCCCGATCATGCTTGCCGCGGGCACCGCCGCCCAGCAGCTGGATGCCAGTTTCAGCACCGCCTCTGCGCTCGAATTGTATTCCCTCAATTTGCAACAGCCGGGTTATAATATGGAACTTATGGCCAGCATGCCAAGTGATCAGAAGTGAGTTTCAGATTTTGGACCGGTTATTTTGACCTAAATTAAAATTTCATCCTCATAATATTGTACTTTTTTACTTAGAATAAGTAAAAAACATTCGAATGCTTCGCGAATTTTCAACATTTTTATTGCCTTCAAGTTCCTATAATATTTTAAAAGAATGTCCCAAAAATTATAATTAAATATACCTTAAAGGACAATTGCATCATTTTGACTAGTTTAAAATAATGTTTCAGATAATGTTAGAACAATTGATAATAGAAAAAAACATGAACAGTATATGAAAATATAAGAAATGTTAAAAGCAAATTTTAATAATGTAATATTAATTCTACGAATGTTTAGTTTTTATTGAGATCTAATGGATTGTCTAATTCTATTTTAAGGAATTGAATAAGTTCATTTTGTTAATAAATAATTAGAAACAATGTTCTAATAATTTTGAAACTCAAAAATGCTATGAATATCTAAATGAATACATTTTATCTTTAATTTTACATGAATTATTTTTATAGGTCAAAATTACTTACTACTTAATTAATTACTATTCATTTTGTTCATGAAGTAACATTTTTCTGATATTTGGAATTTGCGAATTTCAAATAATATTCACATGACATTCATAATTGCAAAATTTATATTTGAAACTGCTCTGTTGATTTAATTTAGTGTTTTAGTTTTTTTCTAATTAAAATTTTTAAATTATAATTTGGATGACAGCATTCAATGAGAATTTCGTTTTTAGATTCCATAAAATAATATGGGGTACAGAGAACAATCAGCCAAATACAACATCAGGTGTCATAGTAGGTGGTTGCGATAAAGGAACGATCAAACTTTATTCAGCAAAAAAACTTGTCGCAAATGATCCAAGTTCCATGATCTGCAGTCGAGATAGACATAAAGGAGCTGTTAAGGCGATGGATTTCAACCCACTGAAAGCAAATTTGTTTGCCACCGGTGCGGCTGAGAATGAAATTTTCATCTGGGATGTCGAAAAAATGGAACCCATGAAACCAGGGACTTGTGCTCAAGCGCCTGAGGATGTACAGCACATTGCTTGGAATAAAAAATGTAATTTGCATTTCCAAAAATATAAATTTAAAGGAAACATGTAGAAGATGTATTCTCAAATTCATTAATTTTGGTAGTTAATTAATATTTATAACTAATGTAAGGATTTGAGAATGTATAATTTTCTTTTTAAATTTATTTCGAATTTAAAGATAACGAAACAATCGAAGAAATGTAAATTTCAATACCTTTTTACGTTTCAGTTCAACATATTTTGGCATCAACCTTTTCCCAGTGCTGCATGGTATGGGATTTGCGTAAAAATGAAACGATAATGAAATTGCCTGATTCTAATGCAAAGGTAACATCAATATAATATAAAATTTATTATCAAAGCAATTTGATTATTTATTGTTTGCGATTTAATTTTAAATTGATTTAAATGATGAACAAAATTTTTTTTTAGGCTAGATGGAAGGTTATTGAATGGCACCCTGATGAAGCTACACAATTATGCCGAGCATCCGAAGAAGATTTGGCGCCTGTGATTGAACTATGGGATTTGAGATGCACAAAGTCTCCCTTAAGCACGCTACAAAATCACCAGAGAGGAGTTTTGTCCATTGCTTGGTGTCCACACGATTCTGATTTGTTAGTGAGTTGCAGTAAAGACAACAGGATTCTTTGTTGGAATCCAAATCCTGCACCCGTAAGTCCTAGAAATTCTATGCCTTCTGACTTAATTTATATGATACAATGAAACATTTAAAAAATTTTAATTTCAGAACGGTGAACTCACCGGAGAACTTGCTCAAACAACTCAATGGAACTTTGACGTTTCTTGGTGTCCAAAATATCCCGGGCTGATTGCTGGTAGCAGTTTTGATGGCCACGTTGTGGTTTATTCTTTATTGGGAGGCAAACAGCAGGAGATCTTGGAGACTACAAGTAAGATAGCTGACTCTTTCCCAGGAATAAGCCAGATCACGCAACCGGCACATCCCGTTGCTCAGACTGAATCTACTGCGGAACTTACAAAGGCCCCTAAATGGCTCAAAAGACCTTTTGGTGTCTCTTTTGGTGTAAGACATTCTTTATCTACAAAAAATTTATAAATAGATATATCAAAATAAATAATTTAAATATTAATTCTATGTTTTCAGTTTGGAGGAAAATTGACAATATTTGAAAACAAGCACTCCTGATGTTACTAATTCGAGTACGAAAACAGTTTACGTTTCCTCGGTGGTAACTAATCCAGATCTGGTGCAGCGATCAAACGAATTAGAGAGCGCCCTGAAGTCAATGCAGTACAGCGATTACTGCAAGAAAAAAATTGACTTTGCTGCTGATGATCACGAGAAAAAGATTTGGAAGTGTATTAGCACTTATTTTGAAAACGATGATAAGAAGGAGTTGCTGATGGAGTTGGGATATAACGTTGATTCTATGAATAACAAATTGAACCAATACATTCCGAACGAATTGGACGACGTTACTCAGGGAATATCGAGATTGGGAACTGTATGGACTTTTTTCAAGTTAAAAGTTTCCTAAAATGATTTTAAGTTTTACTGAACAATGAATTGTGTTTTTAGGTACAAAATGGAAACATACTGGATGGAAGCGAAGCATTTGATGCAATTGCACAGAGAGAACAAAACAGATCACCGGGTTTGAAACAAAGCGAATCCGATTTCAAACTTAATATTTCAGATGGTAAAATGAAAATTTTTTAAATGCTACTGAGTGTAAGAAATAAATATTCATTTAAAATGTTTTACTTTTCAGACGAGGAAGGCCTTATTACCCAAGCTATTCTGATGAACAACATCGAAGCAGCAGTATCTTTGTGCTTTTCAAGTAAAAGGTACGCCGACGCGATAATTCTCTCGATGGCTGGAGGAACAGACCTGCTTGCCAGAGCTCAGTACAGATATTTTTCTGAGCACAGCGGGGCATTGAATTCGCTGATAAACTCGGTTGTCAGTGAAAACTGGTCTGATGTTGCGAACAATTGTGACCCCAGGTGTTGGAAGAAGGCACTCATTGGCATTTTTATTCACTGTAACAACGAGGAACGATTTGCACTTTGCGGTAAGCTTGTTTTTACTATCATTCAATCAAACTTCGTGGTTCCATCGAAATTTATTTTTTTAATTTTTACAGAAATCCTTGGAGATCGTTTGATGGCCTCTTCTAATCCAGAGCTGAGAAAACAAGCACAAATCTGTTACGTTTGTTCGGGCAATCTTGAAAAGGTGGCAAACTCTATAGAAACAGACATTGAAAAGATCGTGGAACTGATATCCATCCTGCAAAAAGGTTTGGAGTTCAAAGGCACCAGAAACGTGAAGCTCGAGGGCAAAGCTGCGACAGTATTAGCGACTTATGCAGAGATGCTGGCCTCGGAGGGTAGCTTCGAAACTGCTTTGAGCTTTCTGGGCGATAGCCAGGAGCCGTCTATCGTACAACTCAGAGACCGACTACATAAGAACCTGGGTATTGGCCAGGTGGACAATCAACAATACACAAAACGACCGAGCCAGAATTATTTCGATCCCACTAGGAGGGTTTCTCAGTCTGTAAGTTTATTGACTGAAAATACATAGTGTCTATAATCATAAAAATTTTTATATAAAATTAAAATAATATGGGGTAAATTTTAAATAATCCTATATATTGTATATTTTTATAGATTATTTATATACTATGCTTGGTTTCAGAGTAATTACGGTTTGCAACAGAATCCAGTAAATCAATGGAATACTGATCCAACCCGACAGATGAACTCGTTCATGAACGCGCCATTTAACCCGGTGCCACCTGTTCAGCCGAGCTATAATACTCCGTATCAGCCAACACCAATGGCACCTGTCTCTACATACCAACCTCCGCCTCCTCCGCCAACTTCAACCACTCCAAAGCCACAAGGCGTTGCACCCGCGACTCGACCGAAACATGTCATTGACCCTTCGATTAAGCCCTCTTACGGAACTCCTGCTCCCTACACTCAACCCTCGCCCTACTCTATGCCAAGTTATCCTGCACCTCCCTCAAATCCGATGTACCCGACGGGTCCGATGAACACCACGTTTTACAATCCTAATGAATCTGACACGAACCAGTCGAGTGCCTTGGGTACACCAATGATGCCAAGTTACGCTCCACCGAGACCTGAACCAAAATACCAGGAAGAGAATATCTACAGGGCGGATCAGAAACCGGGTTGGAATGACCCGCCGAGCATCAAATCGAATAGAATACAGGTAATATTAGATAAGAAAACTAAGGGTTACAGATATTTTGGGGCTTTGAGAAAGATACTGAGTTTGATTTAATGACCAATTTTTTGATGGTAGCCTGTACTGGCATTAATCTACAATAATGAAATATCTGCGGAACATGCTGGTACAAGAAAGTGGAAAGAGAAACACTCGATTTGTAGGAAGGTAGACGAGTTGTTGAGTGTTGTTGACTTACGAACACAACATTGTTAAAAAAAGTTACGACATGTTCAAACATAGAATTTTTTTTTATCGTATAAAAAACAATATTGTACGGCTTTTGATCTGAAGTGATGATTGTGTGGAACTAACAAAAATGAAGATGATATCATTTCTAGATTTTGTGTTTCTAATTATTCCCTTGGTTTTTTTCAGGAGAAAACAGAATTCCAGCCACAAGATCCGATTTTGCATCCTATGGGAAACATTCCTCAACCAGACTATGGAGTGAGTGTCACAATGTTTCTATGATTTTTTTTATTGGTTTTGATTAAATTTTGGGTGTTTCAATTTCAAATCCAAATTTTAATTTCTTCAAATTCAAATTTGTCTGAATATTTTGTCTGTTTTGTTATATTATTTATTTGTTTTTCAGATGCCGCCTGTTGAGACTTATTATCCAGAAACCCCGATGTATAACCAACAGTACAACCAGATGCCCAACCAGGTTTACAATAAACCAATGGATACGATGTACAACCAGCCAGTACAACCTGCTCAAATTGTGAAAGCACCTGAGCCTGAGAAACCGAAAGCTCCCATTCCTGATGAGCATATACATTTGAAAACTGTACTTGACGAGCTTAGAATTCAGTGTTTGGAAAACGCTAAAAATCCTGTAAGTTGATGAGCATTTGACAAAAATTAAAAGTCTATGAAAAAGCTAGTTTGTGTTAACTAATGGAATGTATTTATAGCAAATTAAACGGAAAGTTGAAGAAGTGTCTAAAAAGTTGGAGGTCCTGTATGATTGTTTACGTGAAAACAAGGTAAATAATGTCAAAAATTCGGAAAAAAATTGTGAGATAGTTATGATTGAAATAATTGAACATTTTGATAATACATGGTTTTTTCAGTTATCGCCGAACACATTGCAAGGATTGCATCAAATTTCAAATTTTATCCAAGAGGGTGATTATACAAGTGGTTTGGGACTTCATACGCAATTGGTTTCAGGTTCGGATTTCAGTCAGATCGCATCGTTCATGCCTGGAGTAAAGGTCTTGTTGCAGAGTGCTCTTCAAATTGGACTTTATATCAGACAATTATATAAAATGAAAAGTTCAGTGGTTAACTTGTTTTTGAGGTTACATTGAATTAAAATGTTTATTTTAAATAAAATATTCAAATTACTTTCAACCTGTCGGGAAATCGTTTTTGCTTATTTCAAATTTTTAATTTGATTATATGATTTGTATAGAATTTTGATATTTGGGTAATACAGAAAAAGGAGAGTGAATCTGATGAACGTCAAAATGATGAAGTAAAAAATTTTCATAACAATTTTTGAATTGTATATAAGTATTAATGAAAATATTGTAACTTTACATTGTATAAGAGTTGTGTAACCTTCATTGTTACGCATGCGATACAATAAAGTATACGATGTTTGATGTCGGTTTCCCTATATTTTTTTGTCGGGTTGAAGTATTCAAATAAGAATAATATTGTTACTGCTTTTTTTAATTATATATGAAGTAAGATTCATAAAAAAATGTAAAACGCAATTTTATATAATGTATTAATTTTATGTATAGTGTTAACGTAATGTAATTATAAGTAGTTTTCTAAAGATAAAAATTGTGTTTTTTTCAATTCAACGCCCCACCGATAGAAATTATGATTGAATATATAAAATTTATTTCAATACTAATATCATTATGGAGAAATGACAAGGCTATGTAAAAGTGCAGTTTTTTCATTGATGATGAATCTTTGTAAAAGTTCATCTATCGGTTCGATTCCATCTCTTGCAGCTTGTCGTCTCATTATTTGTTTTATTTCCTCGCGTACGCCTTTATCTGCTCCTCTAGTAGACATTCGACGACCTGACGAAGAAAAAATATTGAGTAAATAAATGAAAAATAGATATGACACATCAAGAAATTGTTATGTTATGTTACTTTGTGATATCCCAGAACCATTTTTAATGTCCAAAAATACACCTCCTCCGTTTTCAGACCATAAATATGTTAATTCTTCCAAAATATCAACACAAATAATGTAAGATTGAAACAGAGGATAACTGAACGACCCGCGGGTTAAAATTCGTTCCATAGTTAGGCTTAGAAGATTGGCTTCTTGGGGCCAGTCAATTTGCATCAACACAAATGCATGTCCTGAAGAGAAAATTACATTAAATAAACTGTAAATTACTTTTTTTCAAAACAAAACAAAACTTAAATTACCAATTGCGTAATCTCCAACACCTGCTGGCATCGCGAAATTGTCCTGTAATGTTAACTTTTAGTTCATTGTTCCTTACTTAATATCAATGGAATAACCGACTTACTATACAATACCTTGATTGCTAAAAGAAGAAGTCTGCAACAATATTGTAAAACAGCAAACCGTGTCAGAGGTACGTAATGCAAATGACGAATAGCAGGACAAACCAAATTCTGCGAGATCTTTCCTCGCGCTGTAGGCAGCATCGTGACGATTATTGAGATATATTCTAGCATATCCTAAAAAGTCAAATATGTATGGTATTAGTATCAACTTATATTTGTCACAATAATAGTTAAATAATAATAGGTTGATAATTAACCTTATAATCTTTGACAAAATAACAACTACAAGCCAATTTGAGATGCGAAACCAAGTTTCCACTTTCTTGAGAGAGTCTCGGTATGACCTCCGGATAAAGTCCCTTGTACATAGATAGATCAGTTAAAAATTGGCTAATCCAGCTGTCAAGTCGTAGTTGTTGACTTAGTTTATTCAGTTCTCGTTGTAAATAGTCGTTGCCTCGTAAGGAGTCCCATAATTTTACCGCCAAGGCTAGTCCATTTCCACTATACTCGCCATCGCTTGTGATTATTATCGATACGGAATCGTCACGTTTTCGCCTCTTTAATTTTGGTTCTAATAACAGACAATTGAGATTAATATTGTTACAATTCTTTTCATCTGTATCATATACATTACTTTTCTATTTTTTAGAAACGTGTTCATTATTCAAGTACCAGCTGGTTGTAAGGGAGGTTCCGTGAAAGCTTCAACTAAGCAATAACCGTTGCTTCCACCAATAAACTTATTATGTTCATATAAAACTCTCAAAAATATAACTATCGTGCAAATTAAAAATTGTCTCATAATAATTTCATCGTTCAACTTGTCGGAGCATTTTGCTTCAAATTGGTGGATCTTATCGCAATAAACTTCACGATTCCATGGCATAGCGAAGAGGCTGCTTAGTTCCCAAGACAGCTTTTTTCCCATCGTTTCGATTATTTGGAACATCCTGTCCCAAGGCTGGGGTATCTGATTTTCTTGATTCTGAATGTAAGCAAGGTAAAATTCGATTGATTTTGTAAGCAGCCGTAAGCTCAGACGAGGATTCAGATCTACTGTTGCTGTTCCCAACAGTGGCAACGCGTCACAGGCTAGTAGTTTTCGAAAATCATTTACAGCCCTTCCTGGGTGACTGTGTTTTTCAGCTGTCAACAATGTTTCTACCAATCGTGGCTGAAAAGACAAATTGAGATCAGATTTTTTTTCGCAATTTGTAATTGCTTTGAATTATGAAATATTGTCTCTTACACCATGAGTAGATATGGTTTGAGGAAATCTTTTTAACAGCAAAAGTAATAACTTGCAGTGCTCCATAGTATCCTCGCTATGATCCGCAGTCATTATTAATAACCTGTGTTGTAAATCTTGCGGTAGATGTTGAAACATCTGACAGAGTAATTCGGATTCAGCATCGTAGTGTTCCGTTCTTAGAGATGCTGTTATTAATTCTATTTCTTTCCAGATGTCCTGATCATCTGGGAAGTTCTGAAATCTGTAAATCAATTTCATTAAACAAAATGAAAAATTTTGAAAATTACTTTCAAAAAAATTATATAATTGTAAAAAGTAAAGATCCTATTATTGTTTTACATTTCACTAAAACATTCAGCTGCTTCCTTTACATTTTTCGCCAACTTTTCCAACTTGTAAGCTTCAAACTGAAAAACAAAAATAGAATACTAAAATATTTTGGAAATATTTTTTGTTTAAAAGTAATTTTTTAATGAAAGTCTTCAGAATAAAATTAACAATAAAATACATGAAAATATTCATAAAATATAAAATACATAAAAATATAT